>JBAMAX010003494.1:0-13817 GCA_037043745.1 Chymomyza amoena
CGAAGGCGTAGGAAAAGTTTAGTTTGCCATAAAAATTATTATTAAAATAACGTGTCGTTGCGATATTGTCAATATTTAAAAAAAAAATTTAATTTGCATAAAGCGTTTATTTGGTAATTTTTTTAATCATTTTAAAATAGATAAAAAACTTTTATATTCTACTTTTAATGCTTTTAAGTGTAAAGTGTTAAAAATCAAATCTTGAATAAAAATCATTTTTAATAAATTATCTTAAATATGCAAAGACGATGGATAAGTTTGGCATAAAAATATTTATAGGTGTAGAGAACATTTGAAACTATAATACCATCTCGTTGCGATATTGCCAATATTTTCAAATTTTTAATTTGCATTAAGCGATTACACAGGTCAACATGGTTCAGTTGTTGGAAAGCTAAGAGTCATTTCCGAAGTAATTTGGTGCGTAGAATCCGAATCCGGCGTCAGAACTGGCCCATCACGTCAGGATTTTGAGATATTTGAGGTTATGTTATTTTTTGGGTACATAACCTTTTTTGCGCCCTGTACATAACCTCAAAAGTAGGAAAAAACGCCGTTATTGGGTACATAACCTCAAATATCTCAAAATCCTTACGTGATGGGCCAATTCTGACGCCGGATTCGGATTCTACGCACCAAATTACTTCGGAAATAACCCTTAGCTTTCCAACAACTCACATGACCCCTGTATTTGTAGACCTGTGTTATTAGTCCAAATTTGCATAAAGCGTTTATTTTCCCAAATTTTCAGAAACAATGTAAAAATTACAGTTTATCCTAGAAGTAGGGAGATACATGGGAACACAGATAAACTAAGAAAAATATGAAGTGTTATTGTTATAACGAAAATATTTTTCTAATTTGCATAAAATCGGTTATTGGCTTAAATTTATAAATACAAATTATATTTGCAATATAAATACACTGGCAAAAAAAAAAAAAAAATTAAAAATTGCAAAAATGTTCATAATAACCAAAAATAGTAAAAATAAAAAATAAAAAATATATTGAAACAATAATACAAAAATATTAAATTAAAAAAATAAGAAAGAACAAATAATTTGACGAATAATAAAAAAATAAATAATTTGACATATAATAAAAAAAATCAAATTAAAAAAAATAATTTGGAAAATTTTAAATTAAAAAGTAATTAAAATTTGTTTAATTTGCATTAAATCGGTTATTGATTTGAATAGAGAGATCCGATCAAAAAATATTTAAAAAAAGTATGCATAAATGTTCGCAATATAAAAAACTTAAAAAATAATTTTAAAAATATTAAATTAAAAACAATAAAAAAATATTAAATTGAAAAGTAATAAAAAACTATTAAATTGAAATATAATAAAAAAAAATTTAATTAAAAAATAATACAAATTTGTTTAATTTGCATTAAATCGGTTATTAATTTGAATAGAGAGATCCGATCAAAAAATATTTAAAAAACGTCTGCGAAAATTCTCGCGATACAAACTTAAAAAAAAATATTAAATTAAAAAATAATAAAAAAACTATTAAATTAAAATATAATAAAAAAAGTTTTAATTAAAAAATAGTACAAATTTGTTTAATTTGCATTAAATCGGTTATTAATTTGAATAGAGAGATCCGATAAAAAAACATTTGAAATACGTCTGCGTAAATGTTCATAATTCAAAAAGAATTTAATAAATATTAAATTAAAAAATAAATTGTTTTATATGCATTAAAACGGCCACTGACTTATATTTGTAAAAAAAACAAAAAAAAGTAATCTATCAAAATAGGGATAGGAGACGTTCAACCTAAACGACAATTTCGTGACTCTCCAATACGGCCAAGATTATAAAAAAATAAACCGATTAATTGCATAAATATTCATAATAAAGCAATTTGTATATATGTAAACGATTACTTGCACAAAAGCAATGGTAAATTGATATTCAAAGCTCTATATTTACAAAGATTTCGTATCTTTCGGAAATGGCGACCCACTTAAATATTTCGATAAGTTAAAAAATTTATAAAATATTAAGCTTAAATGCATTTATTCGCGGTATACTTTTTCATTTTTTTTTCTATGATCAAGTTAAAAACTTTTTCGCTTTGCAGAGGAAAATTTTAAATATTTCGTATTGTTGTGAAATTGTTCATTTTCTTTTATAGATATTTCCAGAAAGTTTATATTTTTTATTAAAAGATTAAAACTATTTATTAAACATACTATTAAATTATTTAATGACTTTTTGCATAATAAACCTAAAAAACATCCTAAGAAATATCATCTTAAAATTTGTAGCTAAGAATATTTTATGTAAGCATAAAAACCCTGTAAGTTTTCGCCCCAAATTTTATGTCAATACGTTTATTACGTATTCCCGCAATCGTCAATTTTTTTTTCTAAGATCAAGTTTAAAAACTTTTTCGATTTGCAGAGGAAAATTTTAAATATTTCGTATTGTTGTGAAATCGTCAATTTTTTCCCCGAAATTTCCAGAAAATTTCCATTCTTTATTAAAAGATTAAAATTATTATGGCTTTTTGCATAATAAACCTAAAAAATATCCTAAGAAATATACACATAAAATTTGTTAAGAGTATTTTATGTGAGTATAAGAACCCTCTAAGTTTCCGCCATGAATCTTATGTCAATTTCTCAGCTTGTTACGTATTTCCTCCTTTGGCCGAATTTCAGAAATATTTTTGGGATATCGTCATCAAACGTGACCACCTGCGACACTGGGAATTTTCAGAGACTTTAAATAAAACCGTCTAGAGATTTCTGGCAACCACTCAAAAACTAGTGCAATTTATTTGTTAAATAAAAGTAATTAGATTTTTATTTCCTTTTCTCAGGAATTTTTTAAGTTAAAAAAAATATAGATGCAGTTGAATTTCCCTATAAAAAAAGTCTCAAGCTTTCTTTATGGAAAATTCTGGTAAAATACCACGTAAAATTTTTTTTCGAAATTCACTGCAGATTTTATCTTCTCAAACGATATTGTAATATATTATATACATATATATAAAAGTTAAAAAAATTATAGATACATTCGAATTTTCCTATAAAAATATCCTCAAGGAAAAATTCTGGTAAAATACCACATGAAATGTTTTTTTTTCACTGCATATTTGATCGCCTCAAACGATATTCTAATATATTATATATATATATAAAAGTTAAAAAAAATTATAGATACTGTAGAATTTCTCTATAAAAATATCCTCCAGGAAAAATTCCTGAAAAATTCTGGTAAAATATTTCACTGCATTTTTAAACTCTTCAAACGCTATTCTTATATATTATATATAAATATATTCATTAAAGGCAAGCTGTACTGTATTTTATTCCACGTTTGCATTTAAAATTCTTAATATTTCAAGGTTATAATTTTTTTTTGTAATTCTATTAATTTTTTTTTAAATAAATTATTTTTTATTTGTTTTTATTTTTCTAGCGTAAAAGTATGACGTCTCAAAGATTTATTCTTTTAAATTTTTTTTTCCTTGCATTTTAAATTCTAAATATTTCAAGGTTATAATTTTTTTTCCTTTTATTTCCATTATTTTTTTTTAAATAAAGTATTTTGGTTTTATTTTTATATATCTAGCGTAAAAGTACGACGCCTCAAAGATTTATTCTTTTAAAAATATTTTTTTTTTCATTTCACTTTAAGTATAGGTACCTCAAGTTTTAGACAATCAGGTTTTATCGCCTGGAAACTTCTTAATTCTATAAATCAAATTTGCCAGCGTCTAGCGTAATTAAGTTGTGCAAGTGTTTTAGTTAAATAGAGAACTGCAAGTAAAAAATTCTAAAACGACTTCGTTGAATACGTGATCTTGCCGCCGTGCTGTCTTGCTACTGGTTACTATATAGACCCTACTATAGATCGATCCCACAAATACTTGGCAGGCCCCCCTTTATCAGTTTTGATTTCGCAACTAAATGGCGGAACTTGTGTGTAAATGATTCACATTGCCCAATTACCAATCAGAGAGGTCTTTGTGCTTTAACACACGCTACCTAGCCATCCACCTACCTCCTCCTACCTTCAAGGGGTAATGGGTGCGGGTGCATTAAATACATACATATGTCAAGTAGTCGGTCGGTCGACAGTTCTTATCGCTAGCCACAATGGCGGCACAAAATTAACAAAACCCAACGACAATGACAACGTCTATGATATCATCTTTGCAACTGAAAATCAAGACAAGAAACTGACTAATAATATACCCGTAGAAAAGATCGCGCGATTTGCACATATACCTATGTATTATACAAATACCTAAATATCATTCTAATCTAAAGATAAAGTTGCCCAAGACCTATTGCTTGATTGAGCTACTCTTTTGGTGTTTAGGTTAGTCTTCTTATCGCATCAAGGCCATAGCCAGCCACGCACAATTAACGACCTTTGCTGGGTGTTATCTGCTCCAAAAGCCGACAGAGAGCGTTCTAATCACTGCAAAAACTATACATATTTATAGGGTTTTTTTTTTAGAACCAAAAAAAAAGTATTTGTTAAGCCTTTATTAAGTGGTCCTTAAGTTATAAGTTTACACAGTAGTATCTCTATTTGGAATTCCTTATCAATATACGCTAGAATTGTTCTACTTAAATTTAAGTTTTGGAGTGCTTAACCGGCTTTAATGATTCCTAGAGTCTAGGCGCCCAAATCGGAAGCTAATATATTTACACTGACGCCGCAAGGTAGTTTCACAGACATTTTTAGAGATCTGTTATCGCCAAAATATTTGTTTTCGTCTACATTTTTAACTTGTCTGGATTTAAGTCGAACTTGTATTGTATTTTCAGTGTTAGCCGAAATAGATTAATATCGTATTTTCCCTAGGTTAGGTTAGGTTAACCAGCACACTTAGGCCTGAACAGGCACTTTGTGTTACCCCACGGGTCTCTATAACGTAATACCCTTTTTTCTTGTGACAAGACTTAGAAGATTCCAGCCTGTTGCTACGATATAACCTGCAATATTCTTCGGGCATATAGTTTCTAACTCTGCTAGATTATGGAGGCCATAGTTTCCCCGATGAAAGAGGGAGAGCTTCGCAGGAACAAAGGAAGTATTCCACTGATTCCACCTCTTCCTCTAGGACGCTTAGCTTACGAGTCAAAGCCATTTAAAGTTGTAAAAAAAATGTTGGTTTAGTGATCACAGATTAAGCTCCTTTTCGCTCTAGGATGCTTACTTTAAGAGAGAGAGAGCTTCGCAGGAACAGAATAAGTGCTCCACAGATTCGACATATATGGAGCATTTAATCTGGCTGCATGTACCCCATCCAGTCATTTTCCCTAAGTGATCTCACTTTTTGAGCCAAGCATTACGAATCTTGGCGCAAAACTATAGAAAGAGAACTTAATAATGCAAATTATAATTGGAACGAAGCACCTAATAGTCTAGTTTAGATCTATGGTAGAGCCCCTATGCACTACGAGGAGAAGTGAACAACAGTAGTTGGAAATACCTCTAAATCCCTACAAGAGAAATAAGTAATAGCCGAAATATGCACAGTAAAAAATATCCTTCTTGGCAAATAATTATAATTCCCTGACTGACAACTTTGTCAATCGCCCCTGGGAGGGGCGTTGGGATCTCTGTTTGAAGAGAACAGGGTCCAACAGAATCCAGTATATAGCCGAATCCGAACGTCGATGTTTTGAATTAATAGAGATTATCTTGGATAAATAGCGTCTTGACAAAAAATATTTGGGAATTAATAATTTCTTGGACTTAAAATGTGTCCCATCTTCATGTCTTCTTCATTACACATTTTTTCAACTATCAAATCGAATACTCTGTAAGATAGCTAGTACTATGAGTAAACAAATCAATAACAGACTAGTCCAGTATATTCTGCAACTCCCAAGAAGAGTCTGTATACTCATAGTGGGCATACTTACTGGCTCATGTTAAGAAGCTAGGTATTACAAACAGCGATGTATGCAGGAAGTGTAGGGAGACAGAGACCAAAGAGACTGGAGCACCTCATCTGCCGCTGCCCCGCCTTATGAACATTAAAACTTAAAGATCTAGGAAAACCCTGGCTTACCTCACTGGAAGACAGGGCACCTCAAAAGCTATTGATGTTCGCCAAGCATAAGCTCAAACTCGACGAACAACAGCTGCATCCTCCGGTTCCACTAAGGACTATGCAGTATGTGAGTGACTCCCCCCCAGGGGTCAGCCGGTGTAACGTAACGTAAATCCAATGCAACTAATAAACCAAAAAAAAAACCTCCTCTTTATTCAATTTCCAACATTAAAAATGAATCAATAAAATCTGAACAAAAAGCTCCAAATCTTAAACAATCACCCTTTATCCTCATACGTGCTATATGGTTAATGATAACTAATAAATCAAAAAAAGAAGCATCCTCTTCACTGAATTTCCAACATTTAATATTAATCACTAAAATCTAACAAAAAGCTCCAACTTATAAAAAATTCCCCTTTATCCTCAGACGTGTTATATGGTTAATAATAACTAATAAACCAAAAAAAAACACCCTCTTCACTCAATCTACAACGTTTAATATTAATCACTAAAATCTGCCAAAAAGCTGCAACTCATAAAAAATCACCCTTTATCCTCAGACGTGTTATATAGCTAATGAGTGAGCTTTATTAAAAACGACCTACGGCTCATCGTTTTTAAGTGACGCGTTGCGCTTTAAAATCTTAAATAATCATCATACACAGACAGAGACATAGTCACAACCACAGACATCCATCCCATCCATATGTAAGTCTGACTGCAATATGGAGCCGCGTAAGATCTACACTTAATCTTTAATTAATATAGTCCGTTAAACAGAAAAAGGTTTGCGAATAAAAATAAAAGAGGCAACAAAAAAAAAGCAAGGAAAAAAGACTGGGTATAAAATTAAGCACTTGGCAAACAGATAATGCCCGACTTGCTGATAACGATAGCGCGTTATCTAAACGCTGCGAGTGGCAATATTCCCTCTACCCCAGTACATGGTAAACGCTTGCCTCGTTGCACAGTAGGCGTCATAAGTTTATTAACAATACGCAGAGCAGCTGCAATTACTTAGCGTTTGCATCGGGAAACATTGAACTTAATCGACTTGTATGCGTCACATGCCAAAATGTCGCAAATTTTAAACGTTTATTAGCCATTTTATGACATCACATTAAATTTTGATGCACTTTGATGTTTGACGTCATTAAATTAACATTTATATTCAGCGTCACCAATAAGCTTCAAAGTTTTAAATTTGATGGCGACTTTTGTCAGGCCCTAAGCGCAGTTTTTGCTTTTTTTATAAGTCCAAGACAGGTACAAAACAACTTCTAATCACTTCGAACAAACTAATCAACATCATTATTATAATACCAGTAAAGGTATATTTGATTCTATCTGCTTGGATTTCGTTTTCGATTTTGAGTCGTTATTTTAACAATGCAGTTTATTGTGAAAATTATCGCAAAGTAGCTATAAAGATAACTATGAAGACACCTTTATTAAATCGTCTAATCCTTGATCCCCGTCTAGCTCATATTTATTTTATTTTATTGGTTTAACACTTCTGCTCTAAAAATAAAGGCCCTTGCCTTTAACAGCAGCAACTTAAAAATCCTTTAAATATCGCCTTAAAGAAAGAAACATTACAAATTAGTTCAAAATCGATAGTCAATAGTTAGTTCAGCAAACAAGATCAAACTAGTTCATTTGAGCTAGACAAAGGAGCGATTACAACCTTGAACTATTGCACTATATATTCCAAATGACTCAATATCAGTTGCAAGTGTTTCAAACGTTTTAACAAGCTAGTCAGCAGCAGATCTGATAGTTCAAAAAACACGACAACCCAATCCTTTAAAGAAATTTGATAACATATTTCTTGAAACTAATCACTAGATGCTTCTCCTGTTTAGACTTTACAATTAGAAAGCCGCCCAAGGTTAACAGCCAATGGTCAAGTTGTTTTGACTGCCTGTCGGATATGCTTCAAAGCCAACTCCCGCATATATAAGCCAAATATGATTTATATACATATATAGTATATACATGCATGCACTTTGGTGGCGTGTCGGCGTGGCGAATTGCAAATCATCAAACCAGACGTTTTGCTTGTTTGTAACTGGTACCATGCAAATGAATACCAAAATATTTTTGTATTATTATCGTCCAGCCGAGAACTACCAAATAAGCGTATGTGGTGTGTATATAGTACCATACAGACCCCATGACCATGTAAAATGAGCCAAAACTTTATGCATTAAAATTCCTTTAAACGATGCAATGGTTGACATGTCGTTGAAGCATGAAACGAGCGAGTGACAGGCAAGTTAGTGAGTTAGAGTAGAGAGCTCTTGCAATGGCACGCCAAAAGCAAAACGCTCCAATTTGTCTGTCTACTCATATACTCATACATACATAGTATGCACTAGTTTGTCTGTATGGTTACGCTGACTCGACGCTTATCAGTATGACTACGACTACGTCATAGTTTAGCATTAGTTTTTGTATACTTACTCAATGTGTTTATCCTTGCGCAGCTGTAGCATTTGTAGCTCAGGCTTGGCTGCATTAATTTGACGTTCTAGCAGCTGTTCCTCTTCTTTTTTATTTTCAATATAGTGATTTAAACGCACTATCTTGGCATGCATTTCTTCCAGATGCTCGTTCAGTCTTGCCAATTGCTCTTGCAAATGTTCCTGTTCCAATTGCCGCTGATTTGGATTTGCATTAGGGCCATTGCTGCCAGCAGCACTGCTACCTGCATTTGCTGCACGATTAGACGGCGTTTTAAACGATTCAATAACCAGTATCTGTTCGCGAAACATTTTCTCTGCATTGCCAAAGACAACCTGATAGCGCTTCTTTTCCAATAGCTCATCTCTGATGGCGTTAAAGGAGGTTTTCTTCTGATCCAGCGATTGTTCTAGCTGCTGCAGCATTAGGTTGGTGCGTATAAACTCTTCGCTTAATTCACGCATATTGCCATGTGGTTGGGAGTCCTCTTCATCATAGGGCCGCAATATAGGATTACTAAGCGTTATATCCAGCGATTTATTATAATCAATAAGCGATTTTTCTTTGTAAAAATTTATAATTTCAACGAGGGAATTGAATTTAAGATCATTTTCAATAAAGCCATATTTGCCATTAACATGGCATATCTTGATAAGCTTCTCGTTGCCATCCTTCATCAGCGTTAAAGTATATTCGCCCTTTTTAGAGAGTGCATCGCGCACCAAAAAACTACCATCGGGTTTGCCGTATAGAACATTCTTAGCGTCGTCGCGCGTTATGCGGCCCCAGTACCAGGGCGCATTGCGCAGCTCCTCCTCGTTGGGATCGCGTACTGAGGCCGGTGCTTGAGGCCGCATTGTTGAGTAGTGCAGCGGTGAGGGATGCACTGTTTTAAAATAGAAACCATGACGTAGTTTGCATTAGTTGTAGTTAAATAAATTATGCTATTTTTTTTTTTCTTTGCTTTTTGATGGATAGTCGGTCGAGTGGCTCTTAGCGGCCGCTGTTAGCTTTCGCTGCTCGCTTGGCGACAGCAGCGCAGCTTCGAAAACGTCAACGACGACGACGTTGACGACGCCGCATGCTGTTGCCAAGTGCCCCAAAACGCATTGAAATGCGTTAAAAAAGGTAATAAAAAAGCTTAAAGCAAGGCAGGTAATACTCACTTTTGCTTGGGTTTTATGCACACACACACAGCACACAGAGACGCACACTCAGCTGTAAAATTTCTCTACCACTTTTCGCACGATTCCAATATATATTGAATTTGATTTTAATTTTACGCTTATACGCTTTTTTTTTGCTACCAGTACCCGGACATCGTTCTACTCTCGATTTCGCGAAGCAACTGAAACATACACACACACAAACATTGGTTAAAAGGTAGCTCTATTCGGTGGACGACTAACGTGCTGGGTTTTAATTAAAAAATTAGCTGCTTTTTTTTACAAATTATTGGCGTTTTTGCTAATTATATGCTTTCGTTGTGTGTTTGGAGTAGTTTGTATGGATTTTAAATCATTTTTTTACGGCACTTGGACAATTTTTTTAATATAATCACATCACAATCAGCACACCATCACAAGCACACCATTTTGGAAGAAATCGTCAGAGCGGTGCTGAACATAAGGGTTGCCACTCTTTGCTTAAACTTACCATATGGCAGCTGTTTTACACTGAAAATGACAGTCTGGCAATATTGACGTGTTGTTAATATAAAAGCTCAGTAACAGCAAGCTTGATTTTGGTACGAGATTCTGTTAAAAATTTAGCAACAGCTGTTAAAAACTGCAAACATTGTTAGGCGCTAACATTGGTTAGCAAAATAATGATTTTTAAAAAAATATATGTGCTTAAATTTATCATTCCTCAAAAGAATTTAAGTTATTTTTAAACATCACAAATATAATAATAATTGAAACAATTTAAATAAAATTTATTTAACAAAGACAATTCGTTTTAAGCAAAACAAATAAATTTTAGTCTTAGTTCAATTTTGTACGCATGAAAGAATTTTGAAAATATTGAGTTTCCATACAATACAAACCGTCTTTGAAGCCCGCAGTTTTAACTCAGCTTAGAAATTAAATTATCCTGTATAAAAAATCAATTGTTATAGCTTTGAGGCACAGCAAATAATATTGAAATAATTCCAAGTTACAATGTTAAAAATAAATAAATATCGAAATTATTCAAAGAAAGCAATTATGCACAGGACATGCACAATGCACAAGGACCGGATCATCATCATTAAGAAATGAACTGAAAACTGTGCAATAAAATTAATCAGATTTATAGTAAAGTTTAAGGAGGAACTGCTAACGACCTTGAAGCATTTTAGATGGGCCCGTCGATTTTTTCTATGAATGAACTAATAAAATTTAATCTGAAAAAAGATTACTAATAGATTCCAGGTCAGCTATAAGTAGCATTTAATATTATATTGGCTTAGCTCAGGTGTTAGATACTTAGATGTTATCAAATGTGTTAAATGTTTTTTATGTAAAATTAAAAAAATAAAACATTTTTTTCCAAATCGTATACATACACTTTTTAATAAAAATTATAAGCTTGCTAAATGCATAAACAAACTAAGACTGAATGCATATTTGGAGATTTTTGTAGCGAGCAAACATAACTTCAAAATTTGCACTTTGCATCGAATTACCCACAGACTTGAAACCAAGGTTCCTTATTTCAAAACAAATTGGTTTACATAGTTAAATTTAATGTATATTATAATTAACAAGCAACATAAAGCAACAACAGTTGCTCATATTTTCCATTCTTTGACTCGCATTTATTTCACAATCAAAAAACTTATTTTAAGACTAAGCTACAGAATATTGTGTAGTAAGAAAATATGGGTTTTAAAGATTCAAAAATCTTTACAAATCATTGAGGCGTATGTTACTCTTTTTGATTTTTTTTTTGTTTCCTTTCTTTTATCTATTTTATGTATAGTCATAGTTTTAGCGTTGCGTTTACTTTGTTAAGGTAGAAGGCGTTTAATGTTTACCGATTTTAGTTTTGAGGCAGCACATCGCGTGTTATTGTTACAATAATTGTGTTTGTGTATTTGTATTAATAGCGACGCTCCAGAATGTTTGGTTCTAGTGGATTTGTATAATGCCCGATTCCAAAAGTTTCATGATTTTGTCAGCAATGGCTGGATTTTGCAAGTGTCTGTACGAAAAAATATAAATATTAGTCAAATTAAAAAATTAGGAATTTCCTTTTTATGACTCACTCTTTAACTGCATTAGGATCGCTTTGCATCTGTTCCAATATCATGCGCATAGCGGGATCCTTGAGTATCTGCTGTATTTCTGGATCAGACATAGCGTTTTTAAGCACTTCTTGTGGATTGCGTTGGAAGTTCATGGAGCACTGACGATAGCCTTCAATGGCTTCAGCATTATTGGGATCAAGTTCGAGTGCTTTTTGATATGCAGTTGAAGCTTTTGAGGTTTGTTGCATGCCCTGCAAAATCTTTCCTTTACGAATATAACCTTTAATAAATTTAACATCTAAGTTAATGCATGTTTCGCAATCCTTTAAGCCTAAATCAAAAGCAGCCAGTTTAGTATAGCAGGCTGCTCTGTTGCTGTATAGTTTTGGATCATCAGGATTGCGCTTAATAGCTTCAGTATAGTGCTTAACAGCATTGCTATAATCGCCTTTCTTGAAATATTCGTTGCCTTTCTCCTTTTCTTCCTCAGCCTTAGCTGGATCAATATAAGCTTGTCGTTCTTCTTCCTTAATTTTGGCCTCAATCTCGCTAAGTGAAGTTTTTATATCAGGTGTACGATGCTCAGACATGGCTTTCTCAAAGTAGACCTTAGCCTGTTTGTAATTTTCAAGCTTACGATAGGTATTGCCAATGCGTGCAAACGACTTGGCAATCAGCTTAAAATCTGCACGATTTTCGCGACCAACTTCGATACCTTTTTCACATTGTTTAATGCAAGCATCATACTCCTTGCGCTCAAAATAAACGGCAGCAATGTTGTTGTAAAATGTTATATCGGTTGGGTCATGCTCAATGGCAGCGTTATAATGCTTCAAAGCTGTATCAAAGTCTTTCTTTTTATATGCTGCATTGCCCAGTTCCTTTTCCTGCTTGGCGAAATACTTCTTGCGCTCTTCCTCGCTCATATCTTCAACCCTGGGCTCAGCTGGCTTAGGTGGCTCTGCAGGCTTTGGCGGTGAAGCACGGCGTCCAAATCTAGGGCCACCTGCTCCTGGCTGTGGATCCACATCCATTGGTATATCACCATGCGATTGCATATAGCTTAGTATTGAAGAAGTAATCTCCTGACGGCCTTGTAGCAAAACAGCATTTTGGGGATCATACTTTAAACCTAGCAACGTTTAACAGCGCTTAGTGAGGTTATGTCTAGAAAAAAAGGCTTTGTTCTGGAACTTACCCTCGTTGAAAGCCTCCATGGCCTTGAGATAGTCTTGCAGACCAGCTGCAGCGGCACCCTTGCGTGAGTACCCTTTGGCCCATGTTGGGTTTATCTCAATTGTCTTTTCAGCATCTTCAAGAGCTTCGCGAAATTTCCCAGCCTTGGCAAACGCCGCCGAACGATTGCTATACAACACATGGTTTTTGCCATCTAAGGCGATAGCTTCTGTGTAGGCTGCAATAGCTTCATCGTACTTTTCGGCATTGAGCGCATTGTTGCCCTTTTCCTTTAGTTCATTCACCTGCAACATGAGCAAAGGTGATGCACACACATTTTTCAAAAACTTTTGGCTTGACGCAATATAAATGAGTCACAAACTAAAAATTTGACTTACCTTTTCCATATTATGTGTTCTATGCTATTTTATATATGTTTAAAATTTTTTAGATTTAAAAACACGCTATAGACGTTTGTAGCACGGACTTAAAATTGTAAATTCAGAAAAGAAAAATGCCGCTGCCTTCTGACTTTTCTAGAACGCGTGCAGTGTGACCAAATGCTAAAACCGCGAATGTACTAGATATAACAAAAAATACCTTATTTTAGTATTATACAAGAGTGTTTGCAAATAAACATGTATTTTTTGTACTATTTATTTACTTAAAACGTCAAATGTGACAATCAACATAAGCATTTAATTTAAAAATTAATTTATAACTAAATGAATTTAGTGGCTCTATAATGTCAATTTAACTCATTGTTTAGGTAGCAACACGAAGAGCGGAAATTTGCCGCTTTAATAAGCTTATTTATTCGGTATATTATTGTTTTGCATAAAATCGGTATATTTTCACTTTGAACTTTAGGTCCCACTGTAAACGACAGACGCTGTGGTGCGGC
>JBAMAX010003495.1:0-44761 GCA_037043745.1 Chymomyza amoena
CTGTCCAACAGTGATTTAGAACTTTTCAAGTGACCTAGTGTACGTTGTAGGTCTTGACGAGTAGATCACGATAGTGTGTTTCGAAATTGTCTAACACGCCCAAAATCGCAAGTTATTGCTTAAAAACCGTTTTTCAGGTACTGCGATCACTCCCACAATCACAACGTCGCCATTTTCCAACCGATTTTCGAATGCTTTACTACATATAAAGCAACTACGAGATTTTTTAAAAGTTATCTAAGATTTACACTTTTTTTTCGTTTTTCACACTTTGAAGTAATTTTTATATAACATTTTGTTAAAACACCTTTACTTTTTTACATTTAATAGTAAGAAAAGTCATGGTTTATTAAAATCGGTCGATAAATGCTTAAGTCACGACGCTTATTGTAAATAAGAAAATTAAACTTTCATCGACAAAAAAAAAGTTTTACATAGATAATTCGTTTGTTAATGAAGATATCATATTGGTATATTGCTTTGGAACTATAAAAACTTACAAATGCCAAATTTTGTTCAAATATCTGTACAAACAAACGAAATACAACAAATTTTGTTCAAAAATCGATTTTTTTGAAGATCGGCCCTATGGGAGCTATATGACATAGTCATCCGATTTTGTTAAAATTTGGCACATTGCTTAAGTGGTCCAAAAAATTTCAAAACGCCAAATCTGGTTACTATATCTTTATTAAAAAGCGAAATAGAGCGAATCTAGCTTTAAAAAATGGCGGACGTAAAGTCGGGCGCGGACGACTTAAGGATACCCTGTACCACTAGCTTGTAATAAAGTCCGATTTCTTCACAAAAAACCAAAAACAGAAGAATTTTTAAGCAAAAAATTTTTTTTTGACCGATCGTTCCTATGGAAGCTATATGATATAGTCAACCGATTTCAATAAAATTTGACACAGTGCTTAAATACCTTAAAAAAGATCTGAATGCCGAATTTAGTTCAAATATCTTTACAAACAAACGAAACACATCGAATTTTGTATAAAAAACGTGTTTTTGGACCGATTGGTCCTATGGGAGCTATATGAACTAGTCAACCGATTTGAATTAAATTAAGTACAGTGCTTAGGAACTATAAATACGCATGAATGTCAAACTTAGTCCCAATATCTTAACAAACAAACGAAACAACAAATTTTGTTAAAAAATCGTTTTTTTGAAAGATTGGCCTATGGGAGCTATATGATATAGTCAACCGATTTTGTTCAAATTTGGCACATTGCTTAAGTGGTCTAAAAATTTCCAAACGCCAAATCTGGTTACGATATCTTGATTAAAAAACGAAATATAGCGAACTTTCCTTTAAAAAAGTTATTTTGGCCGATCGGTCCTATGGGAGCTATATGATATAGTCAACCGATTTTGATAAAATTTGGTACAGTGATTGGGAACTATAAAAAACTTTCGAATACCAAATTTGGTTACGATATCTTTATAAACAAATGAATTATTCATCTAAAACGCTTTTTTTTTGTCGAGGTCGTCTCAAACACCCCCATGGGAGCTATATAATTTATCCCCGATATCAAAAAAATAAAATAAACTTGCCTCCTATGGAATAATATGGGATCTAATGTGAAAGTTTGGTAACTCTAGCTCTTACCATCTCTGAGACCTAGGCGTTCACACGGACGGACGGACAGACGGACAGACGGACATGGGTATATCGACTTCTCTATTCACCCTGATCATATTTTAGGTAACTTTGGGGTGTCTCCGACGACTCCTTCTATATGTTACATACATTTTCGGCTTGCACAAACTTAATATACCCTTTGTACCATACGGTACAGGGTATAAAAACAGTTTTCTATCAAATTAGGGATAGGAGACGTTCAACCTAAACGACAATTTCGTGACTCTGCAATACTGCTAAGATTATAAAAAAATAAACCGATTAATTGCATAAATATTCATAATAAAGCCATTTGTATATATGTAAACGATTACTTGCACAAAAGCAATGGTAAATTGATATTCAAAGCTCTATATTTACAGATTTCGTATCTTTCGGAAATGGCGACCCACTTAAATATTTCGATAAGTGAAAAAATTTATAAAATATTAAGTCTTAAATGCATTTATTCGCGGTATACTTTTTCTTTTTTTTCCTACGATCAAGTTAAAACATTTTTAAATAATTATAAAGTAGATTTAGTTCTATGTTATAAAAGGTTTGTATAGCCAGTGCAACGTAGGCCCTCAGGCTAAAGTTAAAAAAAATTTTCATTTTGCAGAGGAAAATTTTAAAGTATTTCGTATCGTTGTGAAATCGTCCATTTTTTTCCCGAATTAAATTATTTATTAAACATACTATTAAATTACTTAATGACTTTTTGCATAATAAACCTACAAAACATCCTAAGAAATATCATCTTAAAATTTGTAGCTAAGAATATTTTATGTAAGCCTAAAAACCCTGTAAGTTTCCGCTCTACATCGTATGCCAATAAGTTTATTACCTATTCCCGCAATCGTCAATTTTTTTTTTAGAAATTTCCAGAAAATTTCCATTCTTTATTAAAAGATTAAAATTATTTGTGGCTTTTTGCATAATAAACCTTAAAAATATCCTAAGAAATATTCACATAAAATTTGCTAAGAGTATTTTATGTGAGTATAAGAACCCTCTAAGTTTCCGCCATGAATCTTATGTCAATTTCTCAGCTTGTTACGTATTTCCTCCTTTGGCCGAATTTCAGAAATATCTTTGGGATATCGTCATCAAACGTGACCACCTGTGACACTGGGTATTTTCAGAGACTTTAAATAAAACCGTCTAGAGATTTCTGGCAACCACTCAAAAACTAGTGCAATTTATTTGTTAAAGAAAAGTAATTATATTTTTATTTCCTTTTCGCAGGAATTTTTTAAGTTAAAAAAAATATAGATGCAGTCGAATTTCGCTATAAAAAAATTATCAAGCTTTCTTTATGGAAAATTCTGGTAAAATTCCACGCAAATTTTTTTTTCAAATTCACTGCAGATTTGATCTCCTCAAACGATATTGTAATATATTATATATATATAAAAGTTACCAAAATTTTAGATACGGTAGAATTTCTCTATAAAAATATCCTCAAGGAAAAATTCCTGAAAAATTCTGGTAAAATACCACGTACAATTTTTTTTTTTAAATTCACTGCATATTTGATCTCCTCAAACGATATTCTAATATATTATATATATTTATAAAAGTTAAAAAAAATTATAGATACGGTAGAATTTTGCTATAAAAATATGCTCAAGGAAAATTCCTGAAAAATTCTGGTAAAATGTCATATTAAAATTTTTTTTTCAAATTCACTGCATGATCTCCCCAAACGATATTCTAATATATTATATATAGACATAAATAATCATTATAGGCAAGCTGTACTGTATTTTATTCCACGTTTGCATTTTAAATTCTTAATATTTCAAGGTTATAATTTTTTTTTTTTGTAATTCTATTAATTTTTGTTTTTTTAAATAAATTATTTTTTATTTGTTTTTATTTTTCTAGCGTAAAAGTATGACGTCTCAAAGATTTATTCTTTAAAATTTTTTTTTTCCTTGCATTTTAAATTCTTAATATTTCAAGGTTATAATTTTTTTCCTTTTTATTTCCATTATTTTTTTTTTAAATAAAGTATTTAGGTTTTATTTTTATATATCTAGCGTAAAAGTACGACGCCTCAAAGATTTATTCTTTTAAAATTATATTTTTTTCATTTCACTTTAAAGTATAGGTACCTCAAGTTTTAGACAATCAGGTTTTATCGCCTGGAAACTTCTTAATTCTATAAATCAAATTTGCCAGCGTCTAGCGTAATTAAGTTGTGCAAGTGTTTTAGTTAAATAGAGAACTGCAAGTAAAACGACTTCGTTGAATACGTGATCTTGCCGCCGTGCTGTCTTGCTACTGGTTACTATATAGACCCTACTATAGATCGATCCCACAAATACTTGGCAGGCCCCCCTTTATCAGTTTTGATTTCGCAACTAAATGGCGGAACTTGTGTGTAAATGATTCACATTGCCCAATTACCAATCAGAGAGGTCTTTGTGCTTTAACACACGCCACCTAGCCACCTACCTCGTCTTCCTACCTGCAAGGGGTAATGGCTGCGGGTGCATTAAATACATATGTCAAGTAGTCGTCGGTCGACAGTTCTTATCGCTAGCCACAATGGCGGCACAAAATTAACAAAACCCAACGACAATGACAACGTCTATGATATCATCTTTGCAACTGAAAATCAAGACAAGAAACTGACTAATAATATACCCGTAGAAAAGATCGCGCGATTTGCACATATACCTATGTATTATACAAATACCTAAATATCAGTCTAATCTAAAGATAAAGTTGCCCAAGACCTATTGCTTGATTGAGCTACTCTTTTGGTGGTTAGGTTAGTCTTCTTATCGCATCAAGGCCATAGCCAGCCACGCACAATTAACGACCTTTGCTGGGTGTTATCTGCTCCAAAAGCCGACAGAGAGCGTTCTAATCACTGCAAAAACTATACATATTTATAGGGTTTTTTTTTTAGAACCAAAAAAAAAGTATTTGTTAAGCCTTTATTAAGTGGTCCTTAAGTTATAAGTTTACACAGTAGTATCTCTATTTGGAATTCCTTATCAATATACGCTAGAATTGTTCTACTTAAATTTAAGTTTTGGAGTGCTTAACCGGCTTTAATGATTCCTAGAGTCTAGGCGCCCAAATCGGAAGCTAATTTATTTACACTGACGCCGCAAGGTAGTTTCACAGACATTTTTAGAGATCTGTTATCACAAAAATATTTGTTTTCGTCTACATTTTTAACTTGTCTTCAGTTCATCGCTAAATGGCGCCCAAATCGAAAGCTAACTTGTTTTGTATTTTCAGTTTTAGTCAAAATATCTTAAGATCGTAAATTTTTCCTTAAGCGATCTCCCTTTTTGAGCCAAGCAGAACTATAGACAAAAAGCTCAATAATGCAAATCATAATTGGAACCCCTCCTCGCGGATTGCTACCTTGAGGGGGCTCATTAGGGGCAATGAATCCAAGAGCGATGCCGGCGGTAGCATAGTTATCGGTAGGGCTACCCATGCCGGTAAGGTCGAGGAAGAGTCCTGAAGCTAAGAACAGTCCATAACAAACCCTGATGCCTTTTTGGCAGCCAAATTGCCATCAGGTAAGCGTCTGTTTTCTCATTTCAGGGGCGGCTTCTAACTAAAGAATCTTTGAACCGATCACTCATTGATTCTTATAAAAGATGTCAGAATAACATGGTACAAAACAATAATGGAAACATGTCTCCTAGGGTTATCCAAGAATTATTGGGCAATCCCCATGCTACGGCAGGCAGCACAGAGGATTAGGAGGTGCTAATTTCTCGGTACAACAACAACACGATGAATGTAAAAAAAAATAATAATAATTGAGGCTATAGAGCATAGGCTCCACTTAGGAGTCCAGAATTCATAGTAGAAGCAGTATAATTAGAACGATATATGCCGCGAAGCACCTAACAGAGTTAGGTTTAGATCTATGGTAGAGCCCCTATGCTCTACAAGGAGAAGGGGACAACAGTAGTTGGAAATACCTCTAAATCCCTACAAGAGAAATAAGTAACAGCTGAAATATGCACAGTAAAAAATATTCCTCTTGGCAAATAATAATAATTCCCTGGCTGGCTACTGGTAGGGGCATTGGGATCTCTGTTTGACGAGAACAGGGACCAACAGTATCCAGTATATAGTCGAATCCGAATGTCGATGTTTTGAATTAATAGAGATTTTCTTGGACAAATAGCGTCTTGTCAAAAAATGTTAGGGAAATAATCATTTTTGGACTAAAAATGTGTCTCCACTTCATGTCTTCTTCAATACAAACTTGTTCAATTATCAAATCAAATACTCTGTTATATAGTTCGTACTATGAGTAAGAAAATCAATAACAGACTAGCCCAGTATATTCTGCAACTCCCAAGAAGAGTCTGCATACTCATAGTGGGCATACTAACTGGTCATTTCCTGACCTCAGCTCATGTTAAGAAGCTAGGTATTACCAACAGCGATGTTTGCAGGCAGTGTAGGGAGACAGAGACCAAAAAGACTCTGAAGCACCTCATCTGCCGCTGCCCCGCCTGATGAACATTAAGACTTAAAGATCTAGGAAAACCCTGGCTTACCTCACTGGAAGAGGCAGTCGAAAAAGGTATTGATGTTCGTCAAGCATACGCTCAAACTCGACGAACAACAGCTGCATCCTCCGGTTTCACTAAGGACTATGCAGTATATGAGTGACTCCTCCCAGAGGTCAACCGGTGTAACATAACCTAAATCCAATGCAACTAATAAACAACAACCTCTTCACTTAATATCCAACGTTTAATATTAATCAATAAAGTCTGGACAAAAAGCTCCAAATCTTAAAAAAATCACCCTTTATCCTCAGACGTGCTATATAGCTAACGATAACTAACTAACCAAAAAAAGAAACATTCTCTTCAATTTCTAACGCTATTAAGCGTTAATTAATTAATTAATTAATCACTAAAATCTGGATAAAAAGCTCCAACTCAAAAAAAATCACCCTTTATCCACAGATGTGTTATATAACTAATGAAAACTAACAGACCACAAAAAAGAACAGCCTCTTCACTTAGTTTGCAATATTAATCACTAAAATCTAACAAAAAGCTCCAACTTATAAAAAATCCCCCTTTATCCTCAGACGTGTTATATAGCTAATAACTAATAAACCAAAAAAAAAAACCCTCTTCGCTCAATCTCCAACGTTTAATATTAATCACTAAAATCTGCCAAAAAGCTGCAACTCATAAAAAATCACCCTTTATCCTCAGACGTGTTATATAGCTAATGAGTGAGCTTTATTAAAGGCGACCTACGGCTCATCGTTTTTAAGTGACGCGTTGCGCTTTAAAATCTTAAATAATCATCATACACAGACAGAGACATAGTCACAACCACAGACATTATCCATATGTAAGTCTGACTGCAATATGGAGCCGCGTAAGATCTACACTTAATCTTTAATTAATATAGTCCGTTAAACAGAAAAAGGTTTGCGAATAAAAATAAAAGAGGCAACAAAAAAAAAGCAAGGAAAAAAGACTGGGTATAAAATTAAGCACTTGGCAAACAGATAATGCCCGACTTGCTGATAACGATAGCGCGTTATCTAAACGCTGCGAGTGGCAATATTCCCTCTACCCCAGTACATGGTAAACGCTTGCCTCGTTGCACAGTAGGCGTCATAAGTTTATTAACAATACGCAGAGCAACTGCAATTACTTAGCGTTTGCATCGGGAAACATTGAACTTAATCGACTTGTATGCGTCACATGCCAAAATGTCGCAAATTTTAAACGTTTATTAGCCATTTTATGACATCACATTAAATTTTGATGCACTTTGATGTTTGACGTCATTAAATTAACATTTATTTTCAGCGTCACCAATAAGCTTCAAAGTTTTGAATTTGATGGCGACTTTTGCAGTTTTTGCTTTTTTATAAGTCCAAGACAGGTTCAGAAACAACTTCTAATCACTTCGATCAATCTAATCACCATCATTATTATAATACCAGAAAGGTATATTTGATTCTATCTGCTTGGATTTCGTTTTCGATTTTCAGTCGTTATTTTAACAATGCAGTTTATTGTGAAAATTATCGCAAAGTAGCTATAAAGATAACTATGAAGGCACCTTTATTAAATTGTCTAATCCTTGCTCCCCGTCTAGCTCGTATTTATTTTATTTTATTGGTTTAACACTTCTGCTCTAAAAATAAAGGCCCTTGCCTTTAACAGCAGCAACTTAAAAATCCTTTAAATATCGCCTTAAAGAAACATTACAAATTAGTTCAAAATCGATAGTCAATAGTTAGTTCAGCAAACAAGATCAAACTAGTTCAATTGAGCTAGACAAAGGAGCGATTAGAGCCTTGAACTATTGAACTATATTTCTAAATTAGTTCAAAATCGATAGTCAATAGTTAGTTCAGCAAACAAGATCAAACTAGTTCAATTGAGCTAGACAAAGGAGCGATTAGAACCTTGAACTATTGAACTATATTTTCCAAATGACTCAACATTAGTTGCAAGTGTTTCAAAAGTTTTAACAAGCTAGTCAGCAGCAGATCTGATAGTTCAAAAAACACCACAACCCAATCCTTTAAAGAAATTTGATAACATATTTGCTGAAACTAATCACTAGATGCTTCTTCTGATTAGACTTTACAATTAGAGAGCCGCCCAAGGTTAACAGCCAATGGTCAAGTTGTTTTGACTGCCTGTCGGATATGCTTCAAAGCCAACTCCCGCATATATAAGCCAAATATGATTTATATATATATATATAGTATATACATGCATGCACTTTGGTGGCGTGTCGGCGTGGCGAATTGCAAATCATCAAACCAGACGTTTTGCTTGTTTGTAACTGGTACCATGCAAATGAATACCAAAATATTTTTGTATTATTATCGTCCAGCCGAGAACTACCAAATAAGCGTATGTGGTGTGTATATAGTACCATACAGACCCCATGACCATGTAAAATGAGCCAAAACTTTATGCATTAAAATTCCTTTAAACGATGCAATGGTTGACATGTCGTTGAAGCATGAAACGAGCGAGTGACAGGCAAGTTAGTGAGTTAGAGTAGAGAGCTCTTGCAATGGCACGCCAAAAGCAAAACGCTCCAATTTGTATGTCTACTCAAACTCATGCATACATAGTATGCACTAGTTTGTCTGTATGGTTACGCTGACTCGACGCTTATCAGTATGACTACGACTACGTCATAGTTTAGCATTAGTTTTTGTATACTTACTCAATGTGTTTATCCTTGCGCAGCTGTAGCATTTGTAGCTCAGGCTTGGCTGCATTAATTTGACGTTCTAGCAGCTGTTCCTCTTCTTTTTTATTTTCAATATAGTGATTTAAACGCACTATCTTGGCATGCATTTCTTCCAGATGCTCGTTCAGTCTTGCCAATTGCTCTTGCAAATGTTCCTGTTCCAATTGCCGCTGATTTGGATTTGCATTAGGGCCATTGCTGCCAGCAGCACTGCTACCTGCATTTGCTGCACGATTAGACGGCGTTTTAAACGATTCAATAACCAGTATCTGTTCGCGAAACATTTTCTCTGCATTGCCAAAGACAACCTGATAGCGCTTCTTTTCCAATAGCTCATCTCTGATGGCGTTAAAGGAGGTTTTCTTCTGATCCAGCGATTGTTCTAGTTGCTGCAGCATTAGGTTGGTGCGTATAAACTCTTCGCTTAATTCACGCATATTGCCGTGTGGTTGTGAGTCCTCTTCATCATAGGGCCGCAATATAGGATTACTAAGCGTTATATCCAGCGATTTATTATAATCAATAAGCGATTTTTCTTTGTAAAAATTTATAATTTCAACGAGGGAATTGAATTTAAGATCATTTTCAATAAAGCCATATTTGCCATTAACATGGCATATCTTGATAAGCTTCTCGTTGCCATCCTTCATCAGCGTTAAAGTATATTCGCCCTTTTTAGAGAGTGCATCGCGCACCAAAAAACTACCATCGGGTTTGCCGTATAAAACATTCTTAGCGTCGTCGCGCGTTATGCGGCCCCAGTACCAGGGCGCATTGCGCAGCTCCTCCTCGTTGGGATCGCGTACTGAGGCCGGTGCTTGAGGCCGCATTGTTGAGTAGTGCAGCGGTGAGGGATGCACTGTTTTAAAATAGAAACCATGACGTAGTTTGCATTAGTTGTAGTTAAATAAATTATGCTATTTTTTTTTTCTTTGCTTTTTGATGGATAGTCGGTCGAGTGGCTCTTAGCGGCCGCTGTTAGCTTTCGCTGCTCGCTTGGCGACAGCAGCGCAGCTTCGAAAACGTCAACGACGACGACGTTGACGACGCCGCATGCTGTTGCCAAGTGCCCCAAAACGCATTGAAATGCGTTAAAAAAGGTAATAAAAAAGCTTAAAGCAAGGCAGGTAATACTCACTTTTGCTTGGGTTTTATGCACACACACACAGCACACAGAGACGCACACTCAGCTGTAAAATTTCTCTACCACTTTTCGCACGATTCCAATATATATTGAATTTGATTTTAATTTTACGCTTATACGCTTTTTTTTTGCTACCAGTACCCGGACATCGTTCTACTCTCGATTTCGCGAAGCAACTGAAACATACACACACACAAACATTGGTTAAAAGGTAGCTCTATTCGGTGGACGACTAACGTGCTGGGTTTTAATTAAAAAATTAGCTGCTTTTTTTTACAAATTATTGGCGTTTTTGCTAATTATATGCTTTCGTTGTGTGTTTGGAGTAGTTTGTATGGATTTTAAATCATTTTTTTACGGCACTTGGACAATTTTTTTAATATAATCACATCACAATCAGCACACCATCACAAGCACACCATTTTGGAAGAAATCGTCAGAGCGGTGCTGAACATAAGGGTTGCCACTCTTTGGTTAAACTTACCATATGGCAGCTGTTTTACACTGAAAATGACAGTCTGGCAATATTGACGTATTGTTAATATAAAAGCTCAGTAACAGCAAGCTTGATTTTGGTACGAGATTCTGTTAAAAATTTAGCAACAGCTGTTAAAAACTGCAAACATTGTTAGGCGCTAACATTTTTTAGCAAAATAATGATTTTTAAAAAATATATGTGCTTAAATTTATCATTGCTCAAAAGAATTTAAGTTATTTTTAAACATCACAAATAAAATAATAATAATTAATATAATTTAAATAAAATTTATTTAACACAGACAATTCGTTTTAAGCAAAACAAATTTAGTCTTAGTCTTAGTTCAACTTTGTACGCATGAAAGAATTTTGAAAATATTGAGTTTCCATACAATACAAACCGTCTTTGAAGCCCTCAGCTTAGAAATTAAATTATCCTGTATAAAAAATCTATTTTGATAGCTTTGAGGCTCAGCAAATAATATAGAAATAATTCCAAGTTACAATGTTAAAAATAAATAAATATCGAAATCATTCAAAGAAAGCAATTATGCACAGGACATTCACACATTCGCAATTTTTAAATGCACAAGGACCGGATCATCATTATTAAGAAATTAACTGAAAACTGTGCAATAAAATAAATCAGACTTATAGTAAAGTTTAAGGAGGAACTACTAACGACCTTGAAGCATTTTAGATGGGCCCGTCGATTTTTTCTATGAATGAACTAATAAAATTTAATCTGAAAAAAGATTACTAATAGTTTCCAGGTCAGCTATAAGTAACATTTGATATTATATAGGCTTAGCTCAGATGTTAGGTACTTAGATATTATCAAATGTGTTAAATGTTTTTTATGTAAAATTAAAAAAATAAAACATTTTTTTCCAAATCGTATACATACACTTTTTAATAAAAATTATAAGCAAACTAAAACTGAATGCATATTTGGAGATTTTTGTAGCGAGCAACATAACTTCAAAATTTGCACTTGCATCGAATTACCCACAGACTTGGAACCAAGGTTCCTTATTTCAAAACAAATTGGTTTACATAGTTAAATTTAATGTATATTATAATTAACAAGCAACATAAAGCAACAACAGTTGCTCATATTTTCCATTCTTTGACTCGCATTTATTTCACAATCAAAAAACTTATTTTAAGACTAAGCTACAGAATATTGTGTAGTAAGAAAATATGGGTTTTAAAGATTCTAAAATCTTTACAAATCATTGAGGCGTATGTTACTCTTTTTGTTTTTTTTTTTTGTTTCCTTTCTTTTATCTATTTTATGTATAGTCATAGTTTTAGCGTTGCGTTTACTTTGTTAAGGTAGTAGGCGTTTAATGTTTACCGATTTTAGTTTTGAGGCAGCACATCGCGTGTTATTGTTACAATAATTGTGTGTGTGTATTTGTATTGATAGCGACGCTCCAGAATGTTTGGTTCTAGTGGATTTGTATAATGCCCGATTCCAAAAGTTTCATGATTTTGTCAGCAATGGCTGGATTTTGCAAGTGTCTGTAAGAAAAAATATAAATATTAATTAAATTAAATAAATTAAGCATGTTTTTTAATGACTCACTCTTTAACTGCATTAGGATCGCTTTGCATCTGTTCCAATATCATGCGCATAGCGGGATCCTTGAGTATCTGCTGTATTTCTGGATCAGACATAGCGTTTTTAAGCACTTCTTGTGGATTGCGTTGGAAGTTCATGGAGCACTGACGATAGCCTTCAATGGCTTCAGCATTATTGGGATCAAGTTCGAGTGCTTTTTGATATGCAGTTGAAGCTTTTGAGGTTTGTTGCATGCCCTGCAGAATCTTTCCTTTACGAATATAACCTTTAATAAATTTAACATCTAAGTTAATGCATGTTTCGCAATCCTTTAAGCCTAAATCAAAAGCAGCCAGTTTAGTATAGCAGGCTGCTCTGTTGCTGTATAGTTTTGGATCATCAGGATTGCGCTTAATAGCTTCAGTATAGTGCTTAACAGCATTGCTATAGTCGCCTTTCTTGAAATATTCGTTGCCTTTCTCCTTTTCCTCCTCAGCCTTAGCTGGATCAATATAAGCTTGTCGTTCTTCTTCCTTAATTTTGGCCTCAATCTCGCTAAGTGAAGTTTTTATATCAGGTGTACGATGCTCAGACATGGCTTTCTCAAAGTAGACCTTAGCCTGTTTGTAATTTTCAAGCTTACGATAGGTATTGCCAATGCGTGCAAACGACTTGGCAATCAGCTTAAAATCTGCACGATTTTCGCGACCAACTTCGATACCCTTTTCACATTGTTTAATGCAAGCATCATACTCCTTGCGCTCAAAATAAACGGCAGCAATGTTGTTGTAAAATGTTATATCGGTTGGGTCATGCTCAATGGCAGCGTTATAATGCTTCAAAGCTGTATCAAAGTCTTTCTTTTTATATGCTGCATTGCCCAGTTCCTTTTCCTGCTTGGCAAAATACTTCTTGCGCTCTTCCTCGCTCATATCTTCGACCCTGGGCTCAGCTGGCTTAGGTGGCTCTGCAGGCTTTGGCGGTGAAGTAGCACGGCGTCCAAATCTAGGGCCACCTGCTCCAGGCTGTGGATCCACATCCATAGGTATATCACCATGCGACTGCATATAGCTTAGTATAGAAGAAGTAATCTCCTGACGGCCTTGTAGCAAAACAGCATTTTGGGGATCATACTTTAAACCTAACAACGTTTAACAGCGCTTAGTGAGGTTATGTCTAGAAAAAAAGGCTTTGTTCTGGAACTTACCCTCGTTGAAAGCCTCCATGGCCTTGAGATAGTCTTGCAGACCAGCTGCAGCGGCACCCTTGCGTGAGTACCCTTTGGCCCATGTTGGGTTTATCTCAATTGTCTTTTCAGCATCTTCAAGAGCTTCGCGAAACTTCCCAGCCTTGGCGAACGCCGCTGAACGATTGCTATACAACACATGGTTTTTGCCATCTAAGGCGATAGCTTCTGTGTAGGCTGCAATAGCTTCATCGTACTTTTCGGCATTGAGCGCATTGTTGCCCTTTTCCTTTAGTTCATTCACCTGCAACATGAGCAAAGGTGATGCACACACATTTTTCAAAAACTTTTGGCTTGACGCAATATAAATGAGTCACAAACAAAAAATTTGACTTACCTTTTCCATATTATGTGTTCTATGCTATTTTATATATGTTTAAAATTTTTTAGTTTTAAAAACACGCTATAGACGTTTGTAGCACGGACATAAAATTGTAAATTCAGAAAAGAAAAATGCCGCTGCCTTCTGACTTTTCTAGAACGCGTGCAGTGTGACCAAATGCTAAAAACTCGAATGTACTAGATATAACAAAAAATACCTAATTTTAGTATTATTCAAGAGTGTTTGCAAATAAACATGTATTTTAGGTACTATTTATTTACTTAAAACGTCAAATGTGACAATCAACATAAGCATTTAATTTAAAAATTAATTTATAACTAAATGAATTTAGTGGCTCTATAATGTCAATTTAACTCATTGTTTAGGTAGCAACACGAATAGCGGAAATTTGCCGCTTTAATAAGCTTATTTATTCGGTATATTATTGTTTTGCATAAAATCGGTATATTTTCACTTTGAACTTTAGGTCCCACTGTAAACGACAGACGCTGTGGTGCGGCAGCTGAAAATAAATTAAAAATTTGCAAATTTATACTTTAAACGCAGATTAATTTAACTTTAAACCGCTGAAAACTGTACACCGAATAATAGAAAACTATTTTCTAAACAATTTTATAACAGCGCAACAGTAATGGCCGAGTATTTGGCATCCATTTTTGGTACAGAAAAGGACAAGTAAGTATTAGTCGCGCATGGTCTCTCCTGTACTTATATCGGTGGTTCAGTTGCACTATAAATGCTAATTATTGTTTGGCGCACGTTTACGTTTATTTACCTTGCAGAGTCAACTGCTCGTTTTACTTTAAAATAGGCGCTTGCCGGCATGGCGATCGCTGTTCACGAATACACAATAAACCAACGTTTTCGCAAACGGTTTTACTGCAAAACCTCTACGTCAACCCCCAAAACTCGGCGAAGTCGGCGGATGGCTCGCATTTAGTGGCCAACGTTTCAGACGAGGAAATGCAAGAGCATTACGACAATTTCTTTGAAGATGTCTTTGTCGAATGCGAGGATAAGTATGGCGAAATTGAGGAGATGAACGTCTGCGACAATCTGGGCGATCACCTAGTCGGCAATGTGTACATCAAATTCCGTAATGAGGCGGACGCCGAAAAGGCAGCAAATGACTTGAACAATCGTTGGTTCGGAGGACGACCAGTATATTCGGAATTATCACCGGTAACCGATTTTCGTGAGGCATGCTGTAGACAGTATGAAATGGGTGAATGCACGCGGTCTGGATTCTGCAATTTTATGCATTTGAAACCAATATCCAGAGAATTGAGAAGGTATTTATATTCACGCCGTCGTCGTTCCCGCTCGCGTTCGCGATCGCAGCGACGTCGCTCATCACGTAGTCGCAGTCGTTCCGGCGAACGACGTCGTCGCCGAGAAGAACGTGGTATTGGTGGAGGTACTGATCGTGGTGATCGCGGCAATGATAGAGGTGGTGGTGGTGGTGGTGGCGGCAATGATCGTGATCGTCGCAAAGGTGGTGGTGGAGGTGGCGGCGGCGGTGGAGGAGGAGGAGGCGGCGGCGGAGGTGGTGGCGGCGGCAGATAT
Organism: Chymomyza amoena; assembly: GCA_037043745.1. Taxonomy (NCBI): domain Eukaryota; kingdom Metazoa; phylum Arthropoda; class Insecta; order Diptera; family Drosophilidae; genus Chymomyza; species Chymomyza amoena. The sequence continues at coordinate 15,219 of JBAMAX010003495.1, forward strand.
TAGCTGCACGCCACAAACTTGACATCAACTCATTTGATGGCAATGAGAAACGGACAACAGCGCCCAGATTTGGGTTTTTCTCAATTCATTATGCTATTTTGTTTTTTTATTTAGTAAGGGGCTTTCCACCAACACTATGTACAAGCCCCGTTACATTACATTATGTGAAATACTTTACCGAGCGCCCATTAGAAATGTAATTACTAATATACACACATTCTTAATAATAAATTGAGTAATAATATATACAAACAGCTATAAGTCAATGTCGAGCAACAAATGGTTTTTCTTTTTTAAAGTGGCAGTTATTTACATTTTAAAAAGACCTAGTTAGGACCTACACGACTAGCGAGGTGTTGCGGCATTGTTGGTAAGAAGTTGGACTACTGCTTGCCTGCATCTTTTGGCTCATCTTGTGGCTCGTTGGACTCCATATTTTTGAGCTGTTTGGTCATGTCAATTTGTTGCTGCAAAGCATATCTATTTTCATGTTTGCGACGCTGCTGCTGCTCTATATCACGTATGACACCCTCATGCAGCTTAAGCCTGTAAAAATATGTTTATTATTTTGTTTAAATAAGTTAAAAATACACTTACCGGTCTTCCGACTGTTTGTAGTGTACATAACCTATAATTGCGCTAGATATAGTGACCGCCAGACCCAAAGTAATTTTTGCCGCTGCTGACATATTGCATTTACCTTCTGCTTAATTTTGTGCACACAAATGCGTTACTTTAAATATTTAGTAATTTAATTGGAAATTTGTGTTTTTTTTTTATACACTGCTCTGAACCATTTGTTACGACATACATAACTTAAAAGTATAAGCTAATAACAAAACAAAGTTTGCCTACTAAGCCCAAACTATTTTATCTATTATCTTTCAATATACTAAAACTTTATTAGCAGCTGTTAATTCATAAAAACCGCAATTAAATTATTTGAAATGCAAAAGAAGTAGTTTGTTATTTTTTTGTGTTTGATATGCAAGCAGGCTTGCAACAGAGCAGCTGTTGTTATTGAATGACCGCCGGATATCGAATATTTAACGATAACGCGATAACAAAGCGCGCGCATTCAAATGCGTTGTGCATGGTAATGCTGTGAAAGTTCTTATCTTTATGTTTGTATTGTTTTGACGCATTAATAAAAACAATTAAAGTAAAAAACTTATCTGCTGTGAGTGTGATAATAGGCTATTGTTAGTAATATCAAAATATGCAAACTTTGTGGCTTGACGCATACATTTTATGGCTCATTAATTAAAAACGCTGGACTGCCTCAATATGCCTAATGACCTGCTGCCATATATTTGTGCCACCCATTAACATAAAGGGCACCCCAATACCACAAATAATATACGCAGGTGAATGCTGTCATGCGCACAATGCGCTACGCATTGCCACAGAAACTCTGTTGCTTCCCATTCATTCTGCGACGAAAGTAAAAACGCCAGCCACAGCCAACGTGGCGTATGGGCAACATTTATCCAAGCCATAGCGTCAGCCAGCCAGTCCAGTACGACTCCAGTTTCCCATACGGTCAGTTGTGCGGCAGCAGCAGTGCAGCAAATAACAAAAACTTGGCTATATTTTTACGTGCCTGCGTATTGCGTGTGGTTTTTGTGATTTTTAAAAATAAATTCAAACAATCAACAGTTTTCAAATGAGCACATAAGAACTCATAAAAAAAAAATCAATTAACTTGGTAAAATATGTAAATTATAAACAAGGATGTAGCTGCCCAGCAAGTTTAAAAAATATGTTGCCGATTTTTTTGTAAACTTTTGCGTTGTGGCTTAAAATATTAATGTCAGTCGGGCAAATATTGATTACAATTGTGCTCGCCTTATGCTTAAAAAACGCTACTGGGTCTCAAACTTGAAGAAAGGTAAACGAAAGTCTTTCGCTTTTGTGACACCTTTTTTTTGGTAGGCCCCTTAGTAAGTGGGTGGTTGGGTTGTCAAGAATGAAATGTTAAGGTTTTTTTTGTTGTGTATCTGAGTTTTTGGACACTATAGCATGACACAATATACTGTGTTTGTTTTGGTTGTTATTAAAGCAAATACTATATAGCTTAGATTTAGCAAACTATTTGATGTGTCAGAATGTTGATATGCTGTATATTTGCACTAGATGTTATTACGAACATTGTTATGTCTGTACGAATGAATGGATATTGGAGCGATGCACAGACTGGCCACAGATTGGTTTCGTTTGCAAATTGAAGTTGTAATCAACTGCAACTGTATGCTTAAATTTAGATATTCCGAATATGAGATGCACTGTAACTTTCTGAGAAGGGGCAATGACTTTTTGTGCAATTTTATATGTGTGTTGTTCCAAGAAATACTAGTACATAGTTTTTTGTGTTGTAGAAAGCAATAGAATTTGTACTTAGCTCTATAAATGCAAGCGTATTGGGTTTTTGAGGCGTTAAAACAACATTATATAGCCTTACTTAGTGCTGATTTGCAGCTGCTTTAATAATTTAAGAAGAGTTTGCATCCTTTAGATTAATTGTCTGCAGTTTTTCAACTTTCTGTTAAATTTATTAAACAGACGCGTAGTAATGTCAAAATAAATGTATTTTTCGTTGTAAAACGAGAGTTGCTCGATAGTTTATCGTTATTTAATTATCAATTACAACTTATTGCCAGGAGTTAGCATTCCTATAAATGACAAGATCTGTAGGAGTTGGCAGCATCATTTAAGCATTGAGAGCGCTAATTGTGCGTTGTAATTGTCATTTTCTCTTTGATTGCATTCGTTGACTAACCGTTGAAGCGCTGCACTCTGATCGCGTTTAAAGCCGACTTTAAATTAATTATATACTTATAAAAATAAAACATACTGCAACTGTCAAATAGTCAGTTAAATAACAACTGAGTATTGTCTATATATAAACTCATCTTTGACGTTTGGAAAACTCCACGCAGAAGTCACAACAGAAGTCATAATTTGTTGATGAATATTTGGAAAGGAAATATTTGGAAAATAATCGCAGAAAACGCCGAGGCTTTGGAAGAAATGTTAACTTAAGGACGTCCTGTAAGATTGTATTGTGAGATTAAGGCATTCCTGGACATTAGTTCAATTAGTGTACATTCACTATTGCCTAAACATTGGGGAGTCAGATTTGCAAGCGTAGGTTACCTGATGATAGACAAAGACAGAAAAGTTAAGGACATGCTACCAAAACGTTTATAACGCTGCGAATATTGGATATATGTCTATGAGCCTGACTGTATCAATCAGTTAAGACGAAACAATTCCAATAAACATTTTAGCAGGGCGACGCACTTCGAAACCAGACACTTAACCAACGTAGGGCGGTCACTTCTAAGTGGTATCAATCAGCTAAGACGAAACAATTCCAATAAAAATTTGAGCAGGGCGACGCACTTCGAAACTAGACTCTTAACCAACTTAGGATGGTCAATTTTAAATGTATGTTTGTCAGTCTTTTTACAAATTACGTCCCCAAGGCAGCGCAGACGTTGTAATTGTATGCGGCTGACCATGTCAGTGTGGTCAGTGCTCGTGGTTGTTTTGAATACAAAAACCATCTACATTTCTCGATTCAAAGATTCGCCGACGGAATTTTCTCTCGAAAGTCCCTAATGTTGCCTTATCGGGTGTTGACAATGACCATGCTTTAGGAAGCTCTCACTTACCGACTCAAAAAGAGAGTTTTTGAGCGCTAAAAACATCGCATTGCGGTACCATCCGCCTTACAGTCCTGATTTAAGGCCCAATGATCCCTTTTTGTTTTCGCATTTCACAAAAAACGAAATGGTCAGCAGGAATGCCCACAATGGAATAGTGGATGCGTTTGAAATGCATGATTTAGAGATTACATAAATAACGTGGAAAAAGTATTTCAAAGATTTGGTAAAGACATGAAAAAGTGCATTGATCTTTTTGGAGAGTATACAACAACAATTGTTAGCCAAAAAAAATATAATGTGACCTTCGTATTCTTAGGTATTTCAATGTCAACAATCTAATCAAGTTTGTATATAGAAAGAGTCGGTACTAAGTTTACCAAAATGAGCATGAAATATTTCCAAATAATTAAAGAGCTTGCAAAATACTTGGCAAATGAAGACAACTCTTAAATAGATTAAAGCGGAGTGTTTATAAGAAGTAGCTACTTTACAAGTTCTTTCAATTTTTAATGCCAACTTAAGTGATTTTCTCTAAACAAATACAGAGCTGCATACATACATATGTATATGTACATATGTAAAGTGTAATTTCCATAAAAAAAAAGAGCTTTTAGCAATAAAATCACCTGAGTATACCCCAGTGTAATCCGTTTAAGGAGCGTCTGTTTTAACAAAAAACAAACAAATAGTTTTTATGTTGTTAGGACCCAAGGGATGACCCTACTGAGTTGTATAATTTCTAGTGAACAGATTTTAACCTAGTTAATTAATGTGTTTTGTTGGAAGCTTATAGTGAAAGAGAAAACTATTATTAGTCTTTTTTATAGCCTTTTTTTATTCTTTCAAGGTTATAGTTATAATAAACAGCTTTATATGCAAACTTTCCCAATTTTATGCAATATTGAGTTCAAGGATAGTTTAGTTCACTTTTAAGAGTATGTAGGGTGATCCAATACAACAATTCCATTTCTTGTTTTTCTTCAATGATTGAATACATTTTTACTGCATAGCAATGTAGACATGTTCCGACTTTGTGTGGGATAAAATATTTGGGAATTTGGCAACTATGGCACTAGACACTAACCCTCGCTCTTTTTTGAAATTTTCCACAAAATTTGATTACGATGTCTTGAGCCAGCATTTTTTCGTGCTTTAATCACATAAATCTGAGATTTCGAAAAACCCCAAAGAAAGTAATCACTCGGTTTGACGAATTGATATTCCTGGACAACAGCAGTAGTCTTTTCGAAAGTCCTACCGGCATGGGAACGCACAGAAGACTTACTCGTCTATAGTAGACGCAGTTTCTTTTTGCGCTCTTCGAATGGTTGAGATATTCGATGCACGTACATGACTGAAAATTTCGAGAATTTTACGAGGCATTTCAGCAGACTGCACATTTTTATAGTGGGTTCATTCACAATGGAAATGCTTTTTATATCTGTATAACATTCCATTTTGAATAGTCGAAACAATCGTTAATTAAAAATTAATTAATGAAAATTTTCAGAGATGCAGTCTGTAAAGAAATTGTGCTTTATTATAATCGCACACACTTACTGGGACACCCTATAAAAACTTTCTTGGATACTTTCTCAATTTTTTGCTTTATCGTAATTCTCTCAACTCAGTGGAGAAGTTTAACAGTTTACTAAAAACCTAACTCGAGTCTTGAAATATGAGAAGTCAATCAGATCATGCTGAAAAATTTCTCTAGGGGTTATAGGGAACTTAATCAAAATCCACATGACAAAGGCTAAGAATAAAAAAATACCACAAACATATGAAGGGTAAAAGAAAATGAATAGTTTTGGGAAAGATTAAATTCGAATTCGGTGAGCAATGTCCTGACTTGAGCTTTCTTAGTCTTCCAAATATATACCCACATAACCTTGTTACCAACGCTTGCACAAAATCAATAAGCTCTAACACATTTTTCATGGCTACAGCGTAAAAGAATACAATATCCACTTGGCTTCAATCAAAGATCTGGTATCATTACTCTCCCCCTCATAAACAAAGCCATATCAAAGTGCTTGACATAGGAGAACTGTGAAAAATCATAAAATAAATAAAGTGTAGCAAAAGAAGCAGAGAACCAACCAGCCAAGATGACCAAAGTGGAGCTGTACAAGTCGCGCGTCTTTGTAACGATCATACATCTGTGTGCACTGGGTCAGTTTGCTTATGGACTCTACTACAGCAGCTTTGAAATAGGGCGCAGCTATAAGTTGAAGACGAGTCTGAGTCGACGCCTGGTGCCAGAAACTTTGGCGCAAAAAGTTCGATTTCTGAGCTACTGGTCGCTGGTAAGTTGGAATTAATAACTTTTCCCTTCCTTTTGTTTTTTGTCACTTGAATTGGAGTTGAATTCCAAGATAATTGTGATTTTTGTGCTTGGATCGCTAGCAAGTTTTACAAATGGAATATTTTTTTAATATATAATCGTCGTACAGCATTTGAGCATATATTGAAGATTCCCTTTCCCTTGAGATAAATGCTGTTCGTGTAGGCAGTTAGGACTCTACCAGATTCCTGTAGTGCACAGTGGCCGAAACCCAGAAATTTACCCATATCACGTGAACATACTAAGGTGAGAGAGTGGGGTGTATGTTATTCTTACTTAGTCAATTTTTTGTAAGGAAAAGTGGACCTTTGTTCTTGCCATGTTCTACGGTTGGTCATCGAGAGCTATTCGTCACTGTCCCTAACAGCCTTATTAAATACTTTGTTTCCTGAGAATATCCATCCAAAGCAAAACGTTTCCGATGCAGCAAAGCAGAAAGATGTTAATCCTCAGATTTTGGTCTGTATTTTTCCCCATCAACACTCTAAAAGTGTCTTCAGAACCAGGCTACTGAGATATATGGCAAGAGAGAGAAGCTCAGAGGTCCAAAGCGTCTCAACTTTGACTGGCGATATTTTCACCTACTAAGATACCCCTTACTCTGACCAAAGTATTGTTTGGCATGGTCTTTTCTCCATTTAATCTCCGTGCTGTCATCATGGTTCGTTCAACTGGGGTGCCAAAGTAAACAAAGTTCTAGTCAACATCAAAAAAAATTTCTAACGCCAACATCTCCTTGGCAAATAGGCTTTGATAGCCTTGACTCCGGTGAAATTTCGTGGGGTATGAGCAATGGCAGCAATATCTACTACGAAGGCAAGCAAATTATTGGTCCTGTTTCGATGTACTTTTAACACTTTCTTACACGTTCTTTAAGATTTCTTAGAAGATCCTCCTATCTGACACTCATCATGGATAGCTGACGAAGCAAGGTTCACAAATACCCAGCTTTAAGGGCTTCCAAAACTCAAAAATGTTCTTGCTGACCCACAAGTCTCAAATTCTTTTTGGTAGAGTGCTCATTTTTAGTTGCAGTGTTTGTGAAGAGCTCCGAATCTTTGACAAAGTAAACAAGGCTGACAGAAATCATCAGCTTTCTTTTAACTACATACGCTTATGACTTGGCCGTCTTATTTGGACTGGCCAATTAATAACTCCTATCCTTCAAATCTTAATTCTTCTTCTTTTTAACTGGCCAAACCAAGCCGTTATCGAGCTACAGCCTGACGAATATGTCCAACCAGGCCTTGCGCACGCCCTGCCCACTCCGCGAGATTCATTCAATTACAAGGATAAAAAAATTGCAGGAGTGAACATCACCTTGTCTGAAACTTCGCGTGGTCTCAAAAGGTACGAAGAAGTCTTCACCTTTATTGACGTCCCCCAAACAAACAAAGTCCATAGTTCTTAAAAACAAGCCCGAGAAGAGAGGGGAGAAAAGGGGGTGGGATTCTCCCAGTTTCCTCAGGGTCCGGTGCAATTACTATCGTAGTTACAAAACACAGTGATGTAATAGAGGAAACAGTACTTTTTCCCCCGGATTTTCCCTTAGAAATATTACAATATCATGTTGAAATTTGGAAATAATGCGTATTTATTTCAAAAATCCTTTTATGACCAAATTTGCAAATAAACTGTACGTGCCGAAGACCTCAACCCAATTTGTTACGAAAACGTAAAATTCTCCAGAATATTCTGAATGCCGGCGATTAATTGTAATTTTTTAATGAGATATTCATTAAATCATGTCATATATCATGGTAATTTCATGTCGGAAATGTTTTTTTTGAGTGGTAACGCAGAAAAATAAAAACATGGAAATTGTTTCAATATTAATTGCGTGTTGCAAAGCTTCTCGACTCCCCCATCGTCTACACCCATTTATGGATACCATATGTTTGTTGCTGTTCTTGCTCAGTGCATTCACTTTTTAGCTCTCTATGGGTCAATAACTGCATCATTCAGTTATTGTGCACGGAATTCCAATTTGTTCCAAGTTGTTGTTTTTATTGCACTTACATTGCAGCACCCACACACACACACACCCACACCAATGCATATATAGCATTATATATCTGCTCCAGATTCATGCCATTGAAATTATAGAAATGTAAAACTTGCAGATACAAATATCGAATTTGCAACAAAAGAGAAGAATAACAACAACAATAGGTAGACTTGACCAAAATTTATGGCGCTGATGAATGCCAGATAATCTTTTGGCGTGAATGTAAATATGCCATATGGGGTGTGGTTATCTTTGCCAGAGAGGGATTGGGAAAATACAGAGGTTTACATAAAATGCCACACGGCACTTGAACTGGCGGTTGTTTTATATTTTTTTGGCTGCCATAAAAGTTGATATTCTATTGATTATTTTGGCAGACACTTTGCGGGGACATTACAAGCTCGTAACTGGAGTCTGGCTGCACTTGGGCTTTTAATGACCTTGACCCATCCATGGTGATTTATGCACACGCTCCGCTTTGATCTTTAAACTTTGCAAAGTGCCTTTCATAGTACATCTGCAATTGGCTTGATAAAAGATTTTTTGGCAAAACAACTTGGTACTATAATGCTGTATTTTCATAGCAAATGTTTTTTATGTAGCATTTTAAATCCAGACCATTCCGTAGCTACTCATCCGGCCCGCTGGACCATTCCCATAGTTTCCGTCAAATTGTTTATATCGTTGAAAAACAAAATAAACTTTTACGCCAAACAATTGCCGTGCAATGTGTAACGCAAGTTGAATCGATCGAGTGATCGAAGCGCTGTACATATATGCGAAGGCCAGTGGAGGATCGTAAGGGGGGTTATCGGGTAAGAAAATGTTCATTATGTGGAAAAAACATTTCGAGGGTTACTCTCAGTTTTAGGCCATTTGAATCGATTTTTCTGAGTACGGTTTGGTACTGGTTCATTGGCCGGCATTACACCGTAGAGATAATATTGCTGAGGTTGAGACCAGTGTCTATGAGTCTTTGGAAACATCGACGCGCCATCGTTCGCAAGAATAACACTTTGCCTCGAATTTCAGCTATGAAGGCCTCTTCCACCTCTCTGGTTACGTCAACAAGCAAAACTGCTGCGGTTGGGGTTGAAAATCCAAGCAAGTATTACGAGAGTCCATTTCCGGAAGCCATACTGCTTCGAAATTGAGGACGTCCAGGCCATTAGCGCCAACTCCGACCGCCTCAAAGTCATGATGACCGTTGGCCTTTTTTCTTTGGCGTTTTTTTTAAAGGCAAAATGTATTCCAATAAGCCAGGAACAATTCAGGAGCTCCAAAACTACATTCGTCTAGAGATGAATCCCTCTGTCTGAGCATGGATTCAATCCATGCAGTCACATGTGGTTCTATGTTCTTACGGACTAACGCTCTAGTCACTATTGTCGAAAGCTCACTCGACATCCAGGGATGCGCACAAAGCTATTTTCTTGGAGTCGAAAGCGTTTTCAATCTTTCTGACTAGGTGGTGTAAGGCAATCTCTGTTGAATTCCCTTTGGAATATGCAAACTGCATTGGATGCAGCGGATTCGCGGCATGCAGTTTGTTTCTGATGTGTAGATTGAGAAGTCTCTCTACTGTTTTCAGAAGGAATGAGGTTAGACTGATTGGTCTGCATGACTTGGGCTTGTCACCCACCAGGTGCATGAAAGGTTCAAAGGAGCCAATGGCCCATCTTACTTTGTCGGCATCGAAAATAGTGCCAGATATTCTGGCAACCCCTTGGAGGTTTGGCTCGAGGAAGAAGCTCGAGATTCCATTTCCAGAAGCCATACTACTTTGAAATTAAGGACGTCCAGGCCATTTTAAATCCAGACCACCACCAACTCCGACCACCTTAAAGTCATGATAACCAACTTTTTATAGCCCAAAATTGATGCTATGGAAACGTACGCTCTTTGGTTTCAGCAAGATGGGGATAAATACCATACAGTGAGGGTTATTTCGCGTAACACCGTAATAGAATAGATAGATCGTACGATTTGGCCCCATTGGATTATATTCTTTGGCGTTTTTTAAAGGCAAAATGTATTCCAATAAGCGAGGAACAATTCGCTAGCTCCAAAACTACATTCGGGCCGAAATTACAGTCATTAAGTCCAACAAATTCCTGCATTTTGATTCAAAAAAGGGAGCGGAAGCCCTTGAACTCAACTGAGGAAACCTACCTATCCTATGCGGTGCCCTCACTGGCCACTACCCATGCAGATACCACATGGACAAGCTAGGTCTATCAGCCACCGAATCATGCAGATATTGCAATGAAGAGGATGAAACCATTCGGAAAAATCATCGACACGACTAAATATACACTTCGAAATGAAAGCCCCCCTTAAGAGCAAATCCTGCAGCCGCTCGTGGCCTACCCTATCTAGACATATACATAAGCATAGGTATGTCCATAGTACATACTATATTCGCAGCGGCCAAACATGCTTGACGGCGCTCGTCTCAGTGATTTGAAGCTATTTATTATTAGGAAAATTTATTTGGCGAACTTATAAAAACACATGGATATGGCTATAACGCAAGCTAGCCATAGATTATGCTCACAGCTGTGCGAAATGCTCTATTATTGGTATACCCTCATAAGTAAGCATATAGTATTTAAAAACAATATCAAGGGGTTAAGCAAACGGAATTTGAATCAGCTGATACAAAATCAATACCTTCTTTTTAGAGTTCATCCCCTTAACATTGAAATTTCCTAAATCGAATTTAGGAATTTTGTAACCCTTCCGCATGCGCCTTTTTCTTCTCTTTCTAACTGTCCTCTATAATTTCTTTTATTACGAGTCTAGAATTGCCATTTAGAGCATGCTTGACTAATATCGATATCGTGAGTTACCCATTTTGTCAACGGTGCTCTTTTCGCGTTTTCTTAATATAATGATTTATTTCATTTCTACTTTTTTCAATTGTGTTATTGTAAATCCCAATATAAAAGACCTCCTAATAACTTTTAGCACGCTCGTAAACAAACACCCTCTATTAGCGTCCGAAACCCAAAACTATGTCATTATTATTGCTACGCAAGGGCATACAAAATTCGTAACGTCACGTACATAACTTCTTGATGGTTTTTACTAATCGTTGAAAGACTGGAATTTGTTAATTATCTATAACGCCTATATATTGGCGATAAAAAGAAAAACGCCCTCTATTTTTAAACACAACAATTAAACAACCCATCATTCAGTTTCGCTGTAAATCTCTCCTTGAGCGCGTCATGTTAATCGCTTTAGCGCTATTTTGCCTACTCCAAGTGGTTGCCACCACTAAGATATACAGTGGCAGTTTAGGCTATGGCAACTCCAAAGCCTGGCTTGATGACTATATGCCCTGTAGTCGGGATCTAGTTGTGTTTCCCTTTGATTATCCTGCCGTTTTGCCACTGCCCACAGATATATCCATTTCGGGTTTTATATTGCCGCAACAAGGCGCTCTATTGCTGGGACAAGATGCTACCATTACTTTTGATGATGCTCATGAGACAAGTGAATGCAGCAGTGAGGACAGACGTGCCTACTTAAAACCGCCCAAGACAAGCAAGTGGTTTGATCCAAGCAGCTGGACTAATCCGGATGTCTCAAAAAGTCTCGCTACAACTGATTTAGAGCGCGTGCCCTGCAATGATGAGCATGTAGTCATAACGCGCAATAATGGTGCGCTATCATTCGATTTGGAAAAAATGCCCTATTTTCGTTTGGGCCAGCTGAGTCTGGCTGGTTCTTCCATATCCAAGGCGTATTTACAGCAACTACTAGGCACAGAAGTTGGGCAGCTACTCTTTCATAATGCCGAAACAACTGTTGTAGAATACTATCGCAATAAAATTTGTGGCTGCCATAAGGACTTTGAAGTAGTGGAGGAATCCATCTGCCACAATGTTCAATGCGATCGTCCTCACTGTAGACAGCCCATTGTGCCTTTTGGTTCCTGCTGTGCGATTTGTGGCGTCGTTATGCACATTCCAGATCGAGACTGTTTGGAGAGCTCACTTAAGGCAACTGTTGACCAAATAAAAACACGCATTGCAGAGGAAGATCAGAATCTTATTGTGCAGGGCGCATATTTTGGCACTGAAAACCATATCAGATACATGCAAATAATCATTATGGAACCTGGTACATATAACGAGCGCAGCACCAAGTTTATGCGTAACCTAATGGAGAAAAATATAACCGCACTGTTAGCCAACATGCCTGATATAGATTTGCAATACGCCGGTAGTCCATACAATCCCAATGTTACTTTTGGTTCCGTGCTGCTTATACTTTTTTGCATTGTGCTGGTGGTTGTGGTGGCTATTATCATGCTGGCACACTATATGCCTCAAAATCCCTATCTTAATCGCATACCACAATGGATACATGATCCCCGACGCTGGAGGTGGCGCCATTTGAATCTTGGTCTACGTTCTAATATGATTTTTGCTCGTTTTGATAATGCTGCACATGTTGGGGCTGCAGCTGCAGGCAGCGGAATGGAACGTATTGAGGAGCATGCCATTGGTTATGATGCTGAGAGTGGAGAGGTGCGTGAACGCGCTTTTAATAATCCCATGTTTGATGAGAACAGAACGGCACAGGCAAGTTTGGCCAAAGCCTCGTCATCGTCCGTGGAGCCAAAGCTACAAGTTGTGCCTGAAGTCGAAATAGGCGAGCTTGATAGTGGCAGTGTGGAGCAACAGGAGCTGACGGAAATCAATTTGGATTCATCAGGCGAGGAAAGTGACAGCCAAGCAGAAACTTTTGAGTAAATAAACTGAGCACAAGTTATAACTAAACACAATTGTCGAGATAAATTATCAAGCGATCTGTAGAATATGAGCATTGTGCCCAGAATTTAAAAAGCAACCCTCGCATATGCTTCTGACCTTTTTTTTTTAATAATTATCATAACTATAAATAAATTTACTAACATATATAATTAATCCAACAATTAATTCGTAAACCACCCAGTCTATGCTTATCAATATTAATAGACAATCGATTGGCTTTTAAATGACGCACCAAAAGCCGGGCTCTTACCTTGATAAAGAAAGTAATATTATTTATAGTGAAGTGTATCCAAGGGGGTGTTTCCGTCGTATGGGGGCGTTGCCCCCTTGACCTTCAGCTCCTTTGTATTGCTGCACGAATGAACATAGTACAAACGAAATCGATAGTTGGCAATGAGTATCACTTATGACAGCAACATAATAGAAGATTTCCAAAGCCCACTCTAGCCACCATTCCGTGTTATAGTAAAAGTGGAAATTTCTATTTATAAATGGTTAGCTTTGACAATATTCAATGCCATTTAAGCTGCGTTGTGGTCGCTTGTTTGTTATGTATTCTTTAAATTCGCTAACTATTTTTGTTTTGTATCGATGCATCGGCAACAGTTGAAGCAACTTTGCACCGCAATTGCTGATAAGCGACGTTATCAGTAAAGCTACACAGACCATTATTTTATTTAGTATGTGTTATGCTATCAAACAAACATGCATACTCAGAATATAAAGATTCTACATTCTACATATAGATACACTAGCACTCTTGCGGCGTTTGCTTGGCTTTAGCTTAATCAGTAGGCATTAGACATTTGTGTGTACAAGATGGCAAAATCAAAGTCGAAGACTAAAGGTTCCACGCCGGCCGGCTTTAAGTTTGCTGTGCAGTTAATACTACATTTAACTGCCACAATACAGTTTTCTTATGGCATTTACTACTTTGTTGAACGTGTGGCCTTGCCAGCATCTATTTTTCATCCATTTGGCGGCAGATTTAAGTTTCTAACTTTTTTGTGTGTGGTAAGCAACAACAAGATAAGCTACTATCGATTACAACACTATCGGCTCTACAATCGATAACATAAAATATCACAACAAAGTTGGCAGCCCTTCTTCTGTATAGGTGGCGCTACAAATAGTTTTCGTTTCTGGCTGGCCGGTTTGTGTTTGTCTGCCGCGTGAAAAAATCAATTTCTTGCGTAAAAATGGCCAGAGCTAGAGTAAACTCTGTTTATGATGGCGCTTATGGGGCGCTGCGCACATTAATGCATCTCATGGCGGTTGTGCAGTTTTCCTATGGCATATACTATGATTATGCACACGTACAATTTCCAGCATCAGCTCAAAACATGCATCATCCATTCGGTGGCAAATTTAAATATCTTACATTTTTGGATGCGGTAAGCAGTGTAATCAATTAATGGTCCCCGAGACACCGTTTAAAGTCCAATAAAAGGGGATGGACTTTCGATTAGCTGACAGCCAGCATAATCTTATCTAATTTAAGTATTTGTCGAGAACTCGTTTTGCGTGCCGCTTTGATTTAACAATAGGTCTTTACAGTCCACTTAACTCGCAACCCTTTAGCAATGACAATTCATGCATGCTTGTTTATTTTCGTGTGTATAATAGCGCTTTCGTTTTACCTATAGATAATACAAGCGCTCTATTACGTGGTCTCTCTAATTAACGATTTTGTGGGAACAAATGAGCTGACACCGAAGCGTCCTCCGGCTATACGCAAATTTAAGGATTACCTAATGGCTACGCTAGCCTTTCCTGTGGCACTCAATGTGGGCATTACTTTTTGGTCTCTGTATGCCATTGATCGCGAGCTAGTCTTCCCTAAAGTGCTGGATCCCGTTTTCCCCAGGTAATCATAGCTCGCCTAGCAAAAAACTATTTCCTAATGAATTTAATATATTTTACAGCTGGCTGAACCATGTCTTGCACACCAATATTGTTGTCTTTATTGTGCTGGAGCTCTTCACTTCGTACCGCGCCTATCCCAAACGCAGCAAGGGTCTTACCGGTCTTAGCATCTTTATGGTCAGCTATTTGGTATGGATACACATTGTCAAGCACTATTCAGGCGTTTGGGTCTATCCGGTGCTTGAAGTTCTACAGCTGCCACAGCGCATTGTCTTCTTTGTGGCAGTGCTAGGCTTCACCTGTGCGCTTTACTTGCTCGGTGAATTTTTGAACAACATTGTGTGGGCCAAGGAAGTGAAACTGGCTCAACGCAAATCCCACTAGGCTGTGCCTATTGTATAGTCAATAATTTGTGTATGTGTGTATATTTAAACAGCAAACACAATAAGGTTTTCGCTTATATTTTACATACACTTTAAAAAAAATGCATATGTGAATGTTTATCATAAAGAGGCAAATTTTTCTTATGATATTCTAAATACAAATCGGGTGAAACAACCAAACCAAATTGTACTTGCATAAGCTTTGAAACTACAAATTTTGAGATTAGCAGTAGTATCTTATATTGAACTAATATTCCAGTTCGTATTACAATTACAAGTTAGTCAATGATTTGTGTTCTTTTATGTAAATAAAAGAATGCAAAGCATTTAATTTCAAGTTTAAGGCACAGCAACAATTTAAATACTTACGTTCAATTCGTAATTTCAATTTTAGAGTCACTAATAAAATATCTTTTAATTAGATCAAACTTGACCTTGTATTTTATTTTTAAATTAGCGCCAATGCTGTAATGAATATTTAAGTGATCAAAGTTCTTTAAATTCATTTATTGATGTTCCAGTAACTCAGCTCAGCTGACTTATGCTGTTGCAGCCCTGGGCGTCATAAATCAGCTGTTTCGCTTATCAATTGCGCGGCAGTAATTCTGAGTTTTGTTTGTGAGAAGTAAATGCACAACTATTGCCAATAAAAATTGGCAAATTTAGAAAAAGTTATTGGAAAAAAATATGTAAATGCATATAAAATATTCTTATTAAAAACATAAAATACGAAGGCTTCCAAAAAAAGACGAAAATATTTGTATAAAAACTGTGGCATTCTTATTGCACAGTGTGGCATCGTGTTAAAACTTTAGCGTCTATTCGATTAAACATTTAAAATGCATCTTGCCGAAATTTTTCATAACTTAGAAATTGGTAAGGAACATTACTAATGCATCACTACATCTAATCTTACACTTAAAATGTCTTTGGACGATATTTTCCGTAATTTGGAAAAAGGTAAGTAGACCAAATCCACAATGCCTACATCTAAACTTGTATTATGCGTTTTTAGATGATAGATTCTGTGTATCAGCTACATCGACTGCAACCGGATATACGCTAGCTGAAGTAAGAAGTTTTTTGAAGTTATCAAACATAACTCAACGTATGAGCTTCATTTTCAAAAATAAACGCTTGGAATCGCCAAATACCCGAAAGGTTGGTCTTAGAATATATGTCTATATGTCCATTGATAATACTCATGTCTATTTTCTATGTGTAGTTGCTCGAAGATTTTACAAATGTTATAGAAAATTCTGAGAACGTCACGATTGCCGAATTACAAGACTTTTATGTGCTAGCTTATATGATGTGCACTTACAAAAATTATGATTTTATGCATAGGGGTCCACGCGTTGATTTAGCAAACGCTGTTTGTTTTATAAACGCTGATTTAAGCCAGGATCAAGTAAGAACTTGCCAAATGAATCAATAAGATAAACTTTAATTTTTACTACACTTGCAGGTTGATTATGTCGTAATGGGCGCGTATAAAAAATTAGTTTTTGGAAATGATGCTAACCGTACAAAAAAGATGCTAAATGTGCTTTATTCTGTAACACAGTTTACAATGGCCACCGAAGCGGGCCGTAATATTGCTTTGGGCATATTAACGCTTATGTTTAAAGATTCTGCCGGCGTTAAAGAAAAAAAAGGAAATGAAACCACTCATTTCACTCGTGTGCGTAAAATATTCATTATTTAATTTACTAAAGAGCCAAAGTAAAACTAGTTTTCTTTACAGATAAAGGAACCATTCAGTCATATAAAGCTACTTGATTGGAAAAAGCTAAGTGAGGGCATTAATGTGCATAAAATTTTGGTTATAATAAAAACATTTTCCTTTATAACGAGTCTTCTAAAGGAGCACGATAAATCCAATGAAAAAGATATCAAGGAGATGTCGGATTACTTTTGTGATACACTCAATCAATTTGACAGCTCGGTTAGTAATAGTTTTGATTTATTGTTTTTTAAGTAATGTGTCATTATATATCTTCCAGCTTCAGCAAGTCGTCATGTGTTGTGTTATAAGAAATTTCAAAAATTAATTTAACGTGCGTGCAGAACTCAATTTAATTTGTGCGGGCCGCACTGAGCTGGAATTCCCAAAAAAGAAAAGTATTATTAATTGGCTTAAAAAAATATCTATTTGAATAATGTCATGCTCAAACAAATTTGAGCATTTAATGAAAATAAAGAATGTATAAATTGTACGAAAAAAATAATTCAAACAAAAAATTAATCGAAAACTTTATAGAGCAAAGTAGTACAACCCTGGTCAATAGAAATCAGCTGATTGCCAAGCCGCATTGGTTCATTGAGTGAGCGGCGCGATTGTTGTCATTTTCTTCTAGTTTGATTTGTTTGCGTTGCCAAAAACATGACTAAAAGTAAAAAGCAACAACGGGAGCAGCTTGCTGCTAATGAGGCTGCACGTGCCACAAGCGACCAACTAAATAGCTGCAATGATGCCTACACATCCGGTGCATTTCAATACTTACGTTTTTTGGTACATTTGCTAGCCGCTGCTCAATTCGCTTACGGCATTTACTATCATCAGTTCAAAGTGCATTGGCCAAAGGATTTGCATGAAGAAGAGGAGCTTAAGACGCGCTGGGGCGGCAAGTTTAAGTATCTCACATTCCTCGACGTCATAATTCAAGCAATTTATCATACCTTGGCGCTACTCAATGATATTTTTGGTGACAATACGGTTTGTGCCGCATCAAAATCAGTGCTACGTCAGCTTCGTGATTATATATTCGCGGCTTTTGCATTTGCTGTGGCACACAACGTATGCATAAGCTTTTGGGTCATCTATGCATGGGACCGTGAACTTATCTTTCCCAGCGCTTTGGATGCCATCTTTCCCAGGTTAGTGCTTACATTGCATTTTTCACAACTATTTGTAAACGTTGTTTCTACACAGCTGGCTCAACCATGTTGTGCATACGAACGTCGCCTTAATGGCTATAATGGACTTGTTTACATGTTTCCGGCTCTATCCTAGTCGCATTGCTGGCATAACTGGCAACGTAAGCTTTATGCTGCTCTATGTGATATGGCTGCACATAGTGCGCTATTTCAGTGGACAGTGGGTCTATCCACTGCTAGAGGTGCTTAGCTTGCCGCTGCGTTATGTAATGCTATCGGCTCTGGTGGGTTTCAACTTGGTCTGCTACTTCCTGGGCGAGTTTATCAACAGCATTGTCTGGTCGCCAGAAATCAAGCTACTGAAGCAGCAGCAGCAAAAAGCAAAACAACAATAAATTGATTTGAGCTCACCTAAATACTCCCAAAAAATGGACAGCATTTTGTGTTTCTTTAAAAGATTCGAAATCAGTTTATTAGTAACAAAATGTTAAATGTAAACTTTTGTAGGCACTTTTAATACAATTCGACGTACATTAATTCGTTGAGTTCCATGCAGGTTATTGTACAAATAAAATTATTAAATAACTAGACCCTAGATTAAGGAAACCGTCATGTACACATTATTAAATTACGTTAAATGCTAAAGTTTTGTAATGTATAAGTAGGTGACGTAAAATAAAATGTAATAGCAAATGGATCGAGTAAAAAGGTGGAACAATAGTCATGAATTTTTGTTATATTACATTTTATATAATGTATATGCATGACAAATGAAAAAATTCATTAAAAATGTTTGTGTGGATTTGAGCATTACTTATTTTTAAGCGGAAGTACTTGATAGTCATTTCAATTTAATCACTGAGACAAGGACAAATTAAGTATTTGTTGATGCAAACTGAGTATCTTTGACATATGAAATTACATTTTAGAATTAAGGTTTTTGGCGTATACAATTTACCCATCAAAAATTAATGGTGTAAATGTTTAAATGAGAGTTTATGATTTTTTGTCCGTACTTGTGATGCGCATTGATGAGCTTCAAGTCTATGAGTATTTTTTCAATAAAATTAAGAGTTTAAAACTTAAGTAAATGCAATAAGTTAATTTACTGCCATCATTTTGAAGGTAGTAGCAGCATTTTGAGCTTCTCAGATTCACTCATATAAATGGGTTCTTTGTGAGCATGGCGCTGTGAATGGCCTAGCAGTGAATGCATTTCAGTTGACTCCTCGGCTGCCTCGATGCGTTGGCGGCTGGCGGCGTTTAACAGACGCATGGCCTGTTGCAGCTCCTCATCACCATAGGAGGGCAAAGTGTGTGTAGCTATCTCAAAGGCATTAGCCTGTATCCCCACATCGCAGCTGGTTTTGCTGTTGCGTGAGTTGGGCTTACCCGTTGATATCCCTGAGTATGAGCTATGCAATAAGCTCGTTAATGGTATGCCCAGCTCGGCTGAGGAGTAACTTAACGAATCGGCATCCAAGGCTGCCAATTCCCGTCCATAGTTTAGATTCAAGTCGTTTAAGTCCAGCAAATCATTACTGCCCACGCTTTTGTCCTGATGTGTCTTACCATTACGCTCTTTATGGCTTCGTTTGCTTCCAGAAGCGTTGCCGGCAGTTGTACCGGCACCTTGGGATTTACGTGATTGACGACTGCGCATAGAATTGCGGGATCTGTTTTTCGGATTCGATTCGTTGGATTTCTGCATGTTCTTCAAAAAATGTTCCAAAGCGGCAGCTTGTTTTTTGTTATTATTATTTGGTCGCTCAATCAACTCCTCGATTTTTACTTCCGCCGCATCATCATCGTCTTCATCCTCACTTAAATCATGTTTCAGAACAACATCCAAGCGTGAATCTTGTATCTTAAAAGAGGCGCGTGAAGTTTCTTCATCTGATGACGTAGTCATGCCTTGGTTTTGCAAAAAAGGCAGTATTAATTGCCCATTTTTTTGTATAAAATCACCAATAATAGCTGGATCCAAACCAGCATTGGCACTACGTCGCTTCATACTAGCAGAATGATGTTTCTTAGAACTGTGAGCAAAGAGACCCACTTTATGACTAGCATTGGGATATGTAGTCTTTTTAAGTGCAATAATTTGAGATTCTATGGAAGTACTACTTTCCCTACGGCCATTATATTTGCGTCCACTGGTTGCAGCTATAAAATCACGCCTACGGTGGCTTCGCTTGTTTGTTGAGCTTGGGCCGTGCTTGCCGTGACTACGCGTTCGTGACGCCACTTTCGTTTTCATTTCAGCAATTTTTACAGACACTTGCGAGTCAACTGAGTTTCGACGCGATTCTACTGACACATGACGTACGCTAAAACTGATTTCAGAGTCCAGTGAGTTTTTACGTGCTGCTGGTCCCTGACTCGAGGAGTTTGTGGTTCCGGCTGCGCCAGTCAAAGCCATGCGACGTTTAACACATTGCGGCAAATAGTTGGCCCATGTTGAGCTTATCTCATTCGTTTCAGACGAGTTTAAATCGTTGACGTCGAAGTTTAAGCCTACAGGGTCCGTGTGCGTATTGTATAATGTTATGGACAACCTCCCTTTATCCTCAAAGTCCTTGCGTTTTGCCCAGGTCTGCGCAATTACTTTGTGCTTGGGCATTTTGACTTCTTCAATGATTTCCTTGCCACACTTTCTGTAATTTAAGCAGATGATTTTAATAAATTCAATGGCAAAAAATAGTTACATTTTTAACATATATCACAGCCTAGTTGCACTATTTTCGATGACTAGTTTTGAGCATTTACAAGTATCTTGTAAGTGATTTTACTTACTTTCTAATGTAGCGTTTCCAGGACTCAATCGAGGACGGTGTCCAACACCACGTGGACATGACAATGCCAGCACCAAAAAGACACAATAAATGAAGCTGCAACACGCCTACACTTGGTCGATTTTCAATTTTGCAAACGCTATTTTCATCAAACAGCGATGTAATGCGACAACTATATAAATATCAAGAGAATTATAGTTTGAAAATTATATAAAAGCCATTAGTACTCACATTATGTATCGTTTGAAGCTGTCAGTCCACTCTGGCGCATGTCTGAACTCATTTACATGGCAGGCTACCGAAACCAGTATAAAAATAAGCGACAACAAAGCGCAGATGCCCATGCGCATTATAATCAGATGAATTTTATTGCTCGCGGACGTTGATTTAATATCATTGGCAAAATGTTTTAATCCAAAGAGCATGATCATGCCGCGAGTTATAAAATAGCCACCTATCAATACAACTCCAAATAAGGGTCCCAAAAGCAGTCCAGCACGCATAGGATGGTTAATATATCCGACAAAACAAATGCCCACAATGCTATTTCCATCCACCTCGCTTAGAGCCATTGTGGTTATGGTCAGAACCAGCGGCAAAGACCAAGCTACCAAATGGAAGTAGGAACCTTTTTTATCTATGCGATCTTGCACATGACCCATAGCGCGCCAATGCCAAGCGTAGGTCAGGAAGACAAACCAAACCATGCCGGCCATCAAAAAATAATACACTAATACAAATATAACAATGCATGATAGGTTTTCTCCAGCTGTGGGTTCTGCCTGACGTGGTGTACCATCCTTGCGGCAGACAATATCGTCACGTGACCCTGGTGTGAATTGTAACAGCCAGCTGTAGGCAAAAACGTATTATTTAAAAAGGTTCATTATGAAAATCAACATTTCATTGGCAACAGATTGTTTTTCTAAACAAATATTAAACTTACCCCAAACAGGCTATCAGAAAGCAAAGATTAATATAAAACACAATCAATGCGGGGTATTTGTTGGCGTTTTTCCAGTCTATAAAAAATGTGGCTACCACAAACAAATTGGAAAGTAAGCACAGAGATCCTGCCCAGCCAATTAGCTTGTGTATTTGACGATGCTCATCATCCGTATACATGGGATCCTTGCAAGGCACGCCACAGCCTTCAATACCGGGATAATAGCTTGTCCTCAAATCAGCCGGCACTAAGGGCTTCAAGCAGCTGCCGGTAACATTGAATTTCATTTCACGCACGTCGTTAAGGCATTTTGAGGGAAATAACGTTTCATTGCAACGCAGAAATTTGGGAAAGTAGCTTGTATTGTGTAGTAATCGGCATGGCTCAAGTGTTATGCGGCACATTTCCAGCGAAGGCAGGTAGACCATGTGTGTGCCGTTTATGTTTTCGCACTTGGGTTTGAAAACTGCGCATAAAAATGGCTAAAAGTAATAAAATATTAGCTATGAATGTTACAGACAGGTAAAATGTCAAAATAATACCTGAATTACAGCCCAACACTTGGGTACATGACGCAAGGCATAGTAACTATTAAGAA
Source organism: Chymomyza amoena (assembly GCA_037043745.1). Lineage (NCBI taxonomy): Eukaryota > Metazoa > Arthropoda > Insecta > Diptera > Drosophilidae > Chymomyza > Chymomyza amoena. The sequence goes on from JBAMAX010003495.1 coordinate 37,500, forward strand.
CTTCGTTGAGCTCTTTATCTTTGCGAAAATCTGTTAAATCAAGGCTTGTTAATTCATAGGGTATCTTGGAGCCCAAGCAAGTACTATAATTGGCCTCAACTGCAACACAGCGACCGCGGCGAACACAATAAAAATTACGATTTTCGCGATCCTCAAACCAGGGTTTATTGTCCATGCCTTTGGAACCATTGAGCCGGTAATTCATAGTGCCATTGATACGCTCAAGTTCAGATAGGCTTGCTGGTGAAGTGCTGCTGAATTTGGAGGGATTGGCTGAGTAGCATCTTGATAAGCTAAATACTAGTAAGCAACAAGTAGTAAACCAATCTCTGAAAAAACAAAATTTAATATTTACACCACTGCTATATTTAAAGTTACATTTTTGCAACTTACGCGCTCATTTTGTAGTATTTAAAATTAATTTTAAATTAAAACATAAATTAAAAAGCCTTTATTAATGGAAATTAAAAATGCATCTGGGCAGTCGCTGCCTTGCCATCTATTTCAGTGCATCTTGGTAATTTTAGTGTATTGCAGTCTTATTAAAGTGTTTTGCAGATTATCGCTAGATTATTTACTTAAAAAACTCAATTCAAAAATAAAACAAAATAGTTGAAAAACAAAAATAAGAAACGCGCCTTCAGGGAAACGAAATCAACAATAGAGTCGTGCTACACAAAAAGCAAAAAGCAGCGGACCACCTATAACGTAACTATCGATAGTTTGATTGACCGATTGTCAGTTATTGTTAATAAATCGTTTTTAGTATCACTATATTTTAATTTTGTAAAATTCAAAAACTAATTTATACAAAAAATTATTGCTTGAAAAAAGGATACAAATTAAGATTTTAATTAAATATATTTATTAATCATATATAATATTAAAATATATTTTTGGTTAAGCAGAGCATCGCTACAGTTCGCAACAAAGTGTTATATACGCTCAGATGAAACCATATTTCTTTTAATCTATTAAAAACTTTACTTTAATGTTAGTAGCAGTATAAATTTCTAAGTTTTAAATTATTTATAAGCCACTGTTATAAAAACATCGTTTAATGTAATACCAACAAGTGAATGACAAAAATTCAAACATTTAAGTGTTGGGTAGTGTACCCATTTGCGCTGCTTCATCGAAAACGCACATTCGCAACGAAGCAATATAATTTTACATCCCTAAAGTTTGGCTTGTGAAGAAGCAAATTAAAAGCGAAGCAATAATAAAACCAGGCTTGATTTATGTAAATTAATTTTGTGTATAAAGTGTACTCAACGGCCGCTAATTAAAGCCATGGATGCCGCTGCAATAGTGCCGCACTCGGCCAGTGAAAACAAGCAACAAACACAGCCCCCGGCGTCCGCTTCAGTTAATGAAAATGGTGTACAAAACTCAAAACTAGATACACCAAAAAAATCTGATTCTACGATTGCCAATGGTAGCTTGTTTTGATAAGTGTGTGTGTATGAAATTTGATTTCTCATATTTTTCTTGTTTATTTATTAAAGATTCACATTCCAATGCTGTGGTAGACCAAACGCAAAATGAACATAAAATGGAATTTCCAACTGAGAAAGTATTGATTACAATATGCAGCGCAGATAGAAAGAATAAAAAGACATTTATGTCCTTGCCTTGTAGGAAGGATGTTATTGAAAAAGGTGCGACACTACTTAAATATTTCGTATTCTGTTTAATTAATACATTTCGTTTTTTATTTTCTTTTATAGCGCACAAATATGGTTTGGCGGGCACTACAATTGTACTGGAAAGCAATGGCTGCGAAATCTGCGAAGATGAAGTGCTGCTTTTTGCCGCCAAGGAGAAAATTCTGCTTATGCTGCTTTCTGAAAACGATGAATACATTATACTACCTCCACCTTCGCCGCTAAATCGATCGGATCGTGCGGGTAGCTCTGTAGATCCCAGTTTCTATGCCAACAACAGTATTGTATCTAATGCTAACGACTCTGCGGTCTCTAACGATGAAACCTTGTCATTGACCAGCATTACGCCACGAGGCAGTAGTTCAAAGAGTTCGGCTGCATTTAAAGATTTTATTATACCTTGGAATAAGGTACCGCATGATATTATGAAGCTACTACGTGCTAAAAGTAGCCTGGGCAAGCGCTTAAATACTTTAGCCAATATACTCGTAGATGCTATGCTGGAACGATCCGAACACATACCAATGCGTGTGTTCCGCCAAGTGGCGCAACAGGCGGCTGAAAAGTACCCAGAGTCTTTGCTAGAAAAGGATCGGGAGGGTCAGTTCATAGCCACAACACCACAGTCACTTATCTCTAAAATGATCAACAGAAATAATGCGCTTAATCGAACTCCGAAGCGACCAAGTTCAGGGACATTTGAAATACACATCCCAAACAAAAAACGAAAATCAGTAAATGCTACCGCTTCAAATGGCGATGCCAAAGTTGTGAAGCTGAGTCGAGATCTGGAGGAGAAAAAGGAGTTGCTTATATCTAGCTATAGAGGTAGTGCTACCATGGAACAAGCTACTATTGCAGAGCACATGAAAGAATGCTTTCCGCTGCAACGCGCCTTTTTCAATAACAGCGAAAAGATACCCGATATTAACTCTATTAAAGACAACTGGCCGTATATATTCAAGAAAGAGTTACTTTATCAGCACTTTGAATTGCTTATGTCAATTGATCCTCAATCGTTGGAAAAACGTTTTGCTTCTGAGAAAGAGCGCATTTTCAAATTCTTTAAGACTTCAAAGAACAAGAAAGTTAGCGCTTTGGAGGAAAACAATGCCAATTTGGTGCGCGGCTTAGCCTATTACTTCAATGAGGATCCAGATTATATTTTTAAGCAGCTGGAAAATGGGCCTTTATCCAAGGAGGCGCTGCAGAACATTTATCCAACAAACGCCCCATGGCTAGCTCTAGTCAGTAAGTACTGGGAAATACATCCAATGTTATATACAGATATTTTTAGTCTAAAGTTATTTTTTTGTATTTTTAAAGAAGCGCAAGCAACTGCTGCTGACGCCGAGCATAAAACCGAAGCCATGATTTACATAGAAGGACAAATTATGACCACATTTGCCGCAAACGATGCCGACTTACCCGATATAATTGCTCAATTGCTCTGCTACTATTATACCTTTAACATGATGTACCCCAAGGAAGCCAACCAAACTCTCGAATTTATTGTCTTATACTTTTTACAAAACACGCCGGAACAGGCTCGCAACTCCAAAAAGGCCATCTCTGCCAACAGCAAATACAATCAACTAATTGCCAAACTGGCAAATGCAAATGGTTAAGTTTGCACAAATAGTGGCGGTGATGCCATTTTGAACAAGGACTCTTATTTTGTTTAGATTATTTATTTACTGATTTACTATCTACATGTACTCGTATTCTTTAGATTTACATAAAGTGTGCCCAAAAAATCAAAACAACTATTCATTTCGTCCGCGCTTTACGCCTCGCCGTTTTAAATCATTTATGACAGCATCTAATGATGTGCCCTTTACTCGCATGGTAACTTTAGTTATCTTTTTGCGAAAATAATTTCGATCCGCTGCAGTTAAATTTGTAACTTGGTCTTGTGGCTTAAAGGGGTTATTTTGAGTTATATTTTGGTTCCGCTTTACTTTGCCATCTGCATCTTCGAATGCTGTCCATTTATTTGTCTTATTTCCTTTGTCCTTAGTCCACTCGCGCTTTGCATTGTTACCTCGAAACTTTTTAAATTTGTTTCCTTCATAATCTTTGTGCTTCACAAAATCTGGCTTAACATTGTTGCCACGAAACTTTTTAAATTCGTTACCTTCCTTGCGTTTGTCGTTAATTAAATCTGGCTTAAAACCGTTACCACGGAATATTTTTTTATTCGGCTCGTGACCAGCCTCCTCATCACTGAACGTTTCCCATTTTGTTGGCTCATTGCGCTTGGTCTCAATTAAGTTGCGCCTAAAGTTTTCATTGCGTTTTTTTAAAAACTGCTTGGCTTCATCACTTTTCATGTTAATGCTGCCCTCATTGCGTTGCTCCCGCTCATCATTCATAATATTACTCTTGACATGTTTCCAAGGCACTGCAGTTTGCTGGGGCTCCGACGCATTATTTCGTTCCGTAAAACTTTTGGGCTTAAATTTTGTTTTGCCCCAATTCTCAGATCGCTGATCTATATCTTGTTTATTTAGTTTTTCAAAATTTAGGTTTCTACCCATTTTCACGTGCGTTTATTTATTTATGTTATTTTAACTTACAATACACGCGCAATTATGAGCTGCCAACTAGTGCTGAAAAATAAAAAACGATAGCTCCCATTATTGATATGTAAAATATCGCGTTCGTTCAAATTTTGGATAAATATTATAAAATAAACTGTTTTTCTTTATAACAGATTAAAATATTTTTCACTTAAAATCCAAAAATACTTTGTGCTTCATCAGTTAAGTTCCTATCGAATACGTCTTCGGTACAATTACAGTCAAACGAAAAGAGGAAAATGCACTCAGCAATCGAGTTTTATAATCATATGTTTGGTGCATGTATAAAATATACAAAAATTACCCAACTTCAACATTTAATGCCAATACAAGCAATACACTATCTAAAAAAATTATTAAAAAACTCGCAAGGCATACATTATACAACGTGTCGTACAGCGCGGCTGTTTATCGAGCTGTACGTTGTTCATACAAAGAATGCAGCAAACAGTACAACCACAGTACGATTGGCCCAAAAAATCAAAAATTTTCGATTTTTCGTGCGACCGTCGCATGCTTAATATGGAAGCGCCACACACAATTCAATCGAAATACGACGCGCTCGATAAACAACCGTGAGCCTCCCGCCTCAAGTGACAAAGAAAACACTATCTATTGTACATTATCGATAGTGCGTCAATGTTTTTACTGCCAATATGTTTATACTCAACAAGTTGTCAGCTTTTTGTTTTAGCACGTGAATTTACAATAGTACAAATAAATGGACAATTTTAATAATAATCTTCATAATATACGCAATGGAGACTACAATAAACACCATAATAATGAGTTCGGGGAGGCAGGAGGCCAGTTTGATGCTAGTCACCTCGGTGATGGTGGCAAACATCCAAACAAAGTCTGGAATGATAACAATGGATTCGGTGTAGGCAATGACGAAAGTAAAAGAGAAGTTAAAAAAGAAATTGTAATCTATAATGGTCAGGTAATGTCAAAACGAATGATGCAACGAAGGAAAAGACAGGCCAAACGAGAAAGAAAGGCCAAACGATTGGGTTTTAAAAATTGGACGCAACAAAAAAGAGCTTTTAACAAATATTGTTTGGAGATTCTTAAACCAGAATCCTTGCCGGCTGAAGCATTGCCCTCAAACAACATCTTAGGCAATGGCATTAGTACAGACACTCGCAAACAGAGTGAGTGTGATATGAGTATAAACTTAAGCACCAATCCTGTAGCCGAACTGGAAAAAGCTGCAAACCTGGAATACGAACTCAAGAAAAATATAGTTACCATAAAACAAGAAAAAGATGCACCAACTAAGCCAGTGCCAAAAAAGCTTACAGAGAGTAGTGAAGTTGAAAGCTCTTCATTGGATGATAGTTACGAATCTGGGGAGGTTCGATCTGTTGGACTGGCCAAAACAAAGTCAGAAAGGAACACAACGCAGCCTGCCAAGACAAAGCAATCTTCTTCCGAAGAGGAATCTTCTAGCGATGATAGTGAAACGCCGGCTAAAGCCAAAACAGATGCTAAAGAAACAAGCACAAAACAATCAAGAAAGTTAAGAAAACTTCCTTCAGAGGACGATGTGGTTTGCATGGGATTGCAGGAGCGAAAATATATCATACCTGATGAGGACAGTGAAGATAGTATGGACGATGAATCGGAGACTGAGACAAAAAGTAACTCCAAACATGAAACAGCTAATAAATGCATGATTTGCGATAAGATGGTAAGTTATTAAAAAAATAAATCTATCATTTTTGAAAATATAACAACTAATTTCCCATTAAATTATTACAGGGCCACACTTCATTTCATTGTCAAATGATTTGCAAAAACTGCTCAGCTCCACATCACAGCTTTAATAACTGCCCACAACCGCCTAACTTAAACATAGCTGTGCAGACATTTATGGACTTTACTATGAAACAATTCTCTTCATTTAACGTAGATTCACGTTTTGTATTGTCAACGGGAGTTGTGCCAGCGACGGCTATGCCACCAGCTGCTGCACCTTCCAAGGCAGACAAATTAAAGAAAGAGAAACGACTTTTAAAAAAGAGCAAAAAGAAGGTTAATAAAAAAATAAAAATGGAATCACCTAATAGCGACGATGATGAGGATGCTGTGACTAGCAGTAGTTCTGAATCCAGTGAAGAGTCGTCTGAAGAAATCAACAATTCAATGCAAAAGAGCATTAAGAAACATTCAAATTTACAGAAGGTCCCAGCTAGCACAACACCACACTTTCCATTTCCCATGTTACCTGCTCCTTTTAATTCGCTAATGTATCCATACGCCGCGCAGATTAAGTATCCGATCTAAAGCTTTATCACTTAAGAATAGGTTTATCGATCAAATGTAATCAAATATCGTGTTAGTTCAAATTTTGGATAAACATTATAAGAAAAACTGTTTTTCTTTATAACAGATTAAAATATTTTTTACTTAAAATCCAAAAATACTTTGTGCTTCATCAGTTAAGTTCCTTTCGAATACGTCTTCGGTACAATTACAGTTAAACGAAAAGAGGAAAATGCACTAGCAATCGAGTTTTATAATCATATGTTTGGTGCATGTATAAAATATACAAAAATTACCCAACTTCAACATTTAATGCCAATACAAGCTTCCACGTTCCCGTCGCCGACATCAATACCACACTATCTAAAAAAATTATTAAAAAACTCGCAAGGCATACATTATACAACGTGTCGTACAGCGCGGCTGTTTATCGAGCTGTACGTTGTTCATACAAAGAATGCAGCAAACAGTACAACCACAGTACGATTGGCCCAAAAACTCAAAAATTTTTGATTTTTCGTGCGCCACACACAATTCAATCGAAATACGACGCGCTCGATAAACAGCCGTGAGCCTCCCGCCTCAAGTGACAAAGAAAACACTATCTATTGTACATTATCGATAGTGCGTCAATGTTTTTACTGCCAATATGTTTATACTCAACAAGTTGTCAGCTTTTCGTCTTAGCACGTGAACTTACAATAGTACAAATAAATGGACAACCAGAACGGTGGATGCCAGGACA
>JBAMAX010003496.1:0-81095 GCA_037043745.1 Chymomyza amoena
ATTATTATTTATGGAATTATAAAATTTGTAAATCTCCTTTGACCAGGCCTTTAGAAGGCGAACCATTGAACCAACCTTGGATCTTACGCTTAGAGTAGAGAACTTGTTCTAAAATAACATCTCTGCAAATGTTTCATCCTATAAATTTTCTCACTATTCCACCCACAGCGAAAAAACTCTCCTCCGTCTCCAGCACGGGCAGCCTCAAGCGACCCAATGCAACGCACAGTCCATTGCCTTCTGATACCCCTCCGCCCGGTTCACCCATATTAAGCAGTATTAGACACATGAGTGGTGCTGCACTCATGTGCTCCAAAGGCTCCAATATGCCAACTCCCAAGGGTTCACCACTACGCCGTCCACACATAACATCATCCAACGTTAATACCAATCCCGGCAGTGCGCTGGAGCAGTTAGAGCAAGGCATGCGTAAAATAACCGAGGAGCAGTGGATAGATGGACCGCGTGTATCACGCGCCAAAGTAGCCGAGGCTAGACATCTAATGCGCGAGGTCAACCATGTCAAACAATGCGAAACCTGGGTAGACGGACCCAAATCCCAATCTTGTCGATCATTGACAGCTGGCAATTTGCCAGCGACAGCTAGTCCGGCACAAGGCTATGGCTTCATGGATGCGCACAAGAAAACCATGATTAGACAATGGGTTGAGAACCAAACGTCGCAAGTCTTCCAGACCACATCGGCCAGCTGCTCACCCACCTATACAACGCAACAGCTTCGCAGCGCCAGCTATCAATTGTCGCAATTGAAGCAAAAGTCCTTGGATTTGCCGGAAATCAGCAGCAGACTTGTGGAGCAAAAGCAATTGCCACCGCTGCCGTTTTCAGCCGAGCAAAGCTTGGAGCTCGAGCACTTGCCCTTGCTGTGCAATTATAATGAAGCGGATGTAAGTTATTTGAATTTGGAGCGGCCTGCCGATTGCGACGAGGATCAAGATAGTGGGCCGTCAGAGGTGCCGCCAGCACTGCCGCTACTAGATCCCTTGGGTTCTAGAGAGCTATCGCAGGATAACTTACAACGCATGTTGTCTAGACATGTATCCAGAGATTCTTTGGCGCAGCAGCTACAAGAGCCAGAATCAAGTCGCACATCCTCACATCATCCTTCACAACGTAGCATAGACTGTGGACTGCAGGTAACAGAGGAGGAAATTGCACGCACTATGGCCATGGAGCATCCGCTGGCGGCGCTAAGTCACTGCGATAATATGTCCTTTGTATCCAGCTTTAATATGGCCTGCGAATCGTTTAGCGAGTGCGGCGAGAGAGCTAGGTAAGTTGGGTCCAAACCATCTCTCAAACTTTATGTCCATGGGATTTTTTATATCTTTTTTTTAACATATATTATCTTTGCTGTTCTTTGCAGACATCAATTCGATCAACTGGCGCGCCTGCATGAGATCTTTACCTCCCAGCTGGCCATGGCGGAAGTCACGCCCTCGGCGGGACTCTTTCGCACGGGCTGCGATGTGGGCAGCGTCTTTAGTGAGCCGGCCTTTCGTTTTAATGTGGGTCAGAGCAGTGTCTGCAGTGAACCCGCCTATAGATTGCCCAGTCCCAAGCAACCCTCGCACAGTCCCAGCCAGGGCTCACTGCCTAGTCTTAATGGCATAATGGAAATTGCAGGCATGGATGATTATGCGCTTTTAAGACAGCCAGATGGCGCCTCCGATCCTAGTCTGCCCAAGTCTGAAAAACGTTTTGCACCACAACACGATGACATAAGCGAGATGGAGGAGAAAGCTGGTTTTTTATCAGCGGGCAAACGTGGTTCGCTAGAGGATGCACAACAAAAGCTCAATGAGATTACGAATATATTGCCGCTGGCGGCGCAGTCGCGTCTGCCGCTGCTGCCACTAAATACCTCCTCCGAGGCTTATGACAGTGGACACGACAGCTCAACGCCCAGAACTTCCAAACATTCCGGCATGTCCAGACGCGCGGAGAGCGGCTATCATAGTGTGGCCACGGTTAGGGACTCGGATGAGAGCAGTTTTGCCTCGGGCATGTCGAAGAGTCAACGAAATCGCATAACCATATCAAATACAAACTATCAGCGTCATAAGAAGCAACGACAGGAGGGCAAGGGATTATGCAATTGGCTGCTAAATCCCTTTTCCTGCACCTATCCAGAGACTGAGGGCGAGATCAGCGACTTTTAAACAATAACAAAAATAAAACAAAAACAGTTGAGACCCACCAAATTAACCAAAGCTAGTCAAGCAAACAAAAATGGCCAAAAATGCACACACACAGTAAGAAAAGTAACTGAAGGATATGAAGCAGTCGTCTTGGGGCAGCTTTTGGTGGATTTTTTTATAGCGACTGATTATCTTTTACTAGGCTAAGCCACGCTGCGCTGGGCCATATTTTAAACTTACTAACTATCTAAACTAACCCAAACCAACTACCTAATACATATGCATTTACATATATACATACAATCTATATATATATATATATAGTATATACAAACAGCTAAAGTACATGCAACACACACACTCACTAATACACGCATAAGTTCAAAAGGGCTTTAAGTATCTTAAGTTGCCAGCTAGCATAATAAAAAAACAATTTATACATATTATATATATATATATACATAAAAGACATACATATGTACTTAATCATTGCCACAATCACTACGACTTTAGACCAGTGCAGAGTCATATATATACATATATGCTTATATACTATAAAAAAGATTTAAATGTATATAAACTTAACTATATAATAGCTATTTATTGTTTACTTTTGTTGGGTATTTCTGCCCAAATTGTATGCTAAATGTTAAATGTTTGCTTATTCAAACACTTTATTGCCAATTATAAGTTACAAAATGTTTAAATTAATTGTTAGTTAGCTAAAGTTATAAATATTGCATTATTGCTGGCCAAGTTGAAGACGTAAAAATTCTACTAAAAAATCTAAAAAATAAAAAAGCAGAACAGCTGACTATAAACGGTTTTTGAGTAGACAAATGTTAAACATACAATTTTGTTGCCATTTTTGCCTAAATAAACTATGTTACAAAAAAAAAAAAAACAAAAAACAAAGAAAAGATAAAGAAAATTCAACAGATATATTTATCAGAGATATTATATAAGTAAAGCAAAGAAAACGAAACGAAAAAAAACATACATCATTTTAAAATAAAGCAAATACTAAATACACTTATACATATTATATACATTATACAAGCGTACTAAAAGATACAAAAAAAAATAAAAAAAACTTATTATTAAAAACACGCCGCTTAAAGCAAAAAATAAAACACAATTTAAAGCTGAAGGATGTCTGTGGGACAAAAAAAAATCTACAGGGTGCGCCATTTGAATGTGGTCTATGGAAATATTGAATAACTTGAACAATTCTCAATCGATTTTGAAAAACTATTTATTTTTATAAAATTAGAAGCTTTACAATTTTTCCATTCAGTTGCCAAAAACAACGTCAATCAAATGACCTCCTTTATTGCGGATACAAAATTCAGCTCTTTTTCTGGCATTTTCCATGACATTTGCCAGCATCTCGGGTGATATTGCAGTGATTTCGGCTCGAATATTCTCCTTAAGCTCCTCTAAAGTCTTCGGATTGTTGGCATTCACTTTGCTTTTTAAAAATCCCCACAAAAAAAGTCCGTTGCCGTTAAATCGGGCGATCTCGGTGGCCAGTCAATATCCCCCCTTTCGATACCACACGTCCTGGGAACTTTTGACGCAAGAAGTTCATCGTTGATTTCGCGGTGTGACATGTCGCGCCGTCTTGTTGAAACCAAAAGCCTTTAAGACCTTTTTCACGCATTTCTGGTAAAACAGAGTGTGCCAACATCCATCGATACCGATCCCCATTGACAGTTTCCCCAACTCTGAAGAAGAACGGACCGATGATGGTTTTTGAGCAGACACCGGCCCAAACAGTCACTTTCTGATCATGCAGTGGAGTTTGATGGATAGTATGAGGATTGTCTTTCCCCCAAATGCGACAGTTTTGTTTATTTACAGTGCCAGATAGCGTGAAATGGGCCTCATCAGTCATTAAAATTCGCTCCCAAAAATCGAGCTTCGATTCACTCACTCGAATAACGTTATTGGCGTAAGCCACGCGTCGCGGATTGTCTGTTTCCAATAATCTTTGGGTTAACTGCACTTTATATGGAAACATATCCAGATCATCTTTCAGAATCCTCCTCAAAATAGTTCCACTGATGTTTAGTTGCTGAGACCGGCGGCGGTACGAGACAGAAGGATTCTCTGCAACACTCCGTTGAACAGCTTCAATATTTTCATTTGATCGTCGAGGACGTGGTTGATTTGAGTGTGGACGGTCCGCTACAGACCCGTGATTCTCGAAATTTGAAGCTAAGCGACGAATAGTGTCACTTTTAGGCGCAGAACGACCGCGATACTTTTGACGATACGCACGCTGTGTTGCAACAACGGAACGATTACATTTAATGAACATTGTCACTATTTCCGCGCGTTCTTTGGGCGTGAATCGATTCATGGTTAAAATTGTAATGCAATAACCTTTCCAAAATGTGTTCGACGACGACAATCGGTTGAAATCTGTCAAAGTTATTCAATATTTCCATCGACCACATTCAAATGGCGCACCCTGTATTTTTAAAGGCTAAAATACCCCAAGGAAGTAACACCTCCTCAATAATTAATTATTTTATTATTTTAGAAAATTAAAATCTTTTTAAAAAAGCAAAAACTTTCGTCACTTGCGTTACAAAATTTACTTATTTATTTTTTATATTTAATAAAAAGTCATAAAAAATCAATTTTTAAACGCTAAAAAACCATAAAAAAAATCTTCAAAAATTAAAAAAAAAAATTAATTTATTATTTTTAAATAATTAAAATCTTGTAAAAAAAGGAAAAACTTTCATCGCTTGAATAACAAAATTTATTTTATTTATTTTTATATTTAATAAAAAGTCTGAATGTGTAAAAAAATATTTTAGAGAAATTTAGAGTGGCAACCCTAAACACTGGCGAATATACAGGAGGGTTTTCGTGTCCGGCATCTTTCAAAAATAAATAAGTTGTTTCAAACTTGCATTTGGCATATATAAGTTTCCGGCCTGACCAAGAAAAACAACGTTTTTAAGAATTTTTTTTTTATTTCTCAACATAATCTCCTCCAAGGCTGATACATTTCTCATAGCGGTGTTCTAGTCTAGTAATGCCATCTCTATAAACTGATTCGTCAAGCTCCTCAAAATACCCATTTACAGCTTCGATTACTTCTTCATTGTCCGCAAATCTCTTACCGCCAAGCCATTTTTTGAGGTTAGGAAACAGATAATAGTCACTCGGGGCTAGTTCTGGAGAGTAGGGAGGGTGCAGCATCAATTCAAATTTCAGATCGTTGATTTTAGCCATCGCAACGATTGACTTGTGCGCTGGTGCGTTATCGTGATGAAACAAGATTCTTTTCTTCGCCAGATGAGTTCGTTTAATTTCCACCTCGTGGCTCAAACGTTGCAATAAGTCTGCGTAGTATTGACCAGTGATAGTTTTACCCTTTTCAAGGTAATCAATGTATATAATACCTCTTGCATCCCAAAAAACAGTAGCCATAGCCTTGTTCGCTGAAAAAATTGTTTTTGCCTTCTTTGGAGTTAGTTCCCCTGGTCCAATCCACTGTTTAGACTGTTCTTTGGTTTCAGGAGTGTAGTGGTGGACCCAAGTTTCGTCAACGGTTATGAATCGACGCAAAAATTCGCTTGGATTACGCTTATACAACGTCAAATTGGCGGTAGAAATGTTTTTTCGAATCAATTTTTTTTCCATTTTCAAGAAAAACACAGAGGCGTCTTGTTCAGTGTGCTCTCAAATCTAAACTAACATGGCGATCGGGCTGAAACTATAGCTACAAGCTATCTAAGGATGGTACTATAGAACGCCACCTCAAGGTAGGCCTAGTGGCGCCATCTCTTGGTCAGGCCGGAAACTTATCAATCCACCCTCGTAATTTGCCGAATTTTATTGGGAAATATACGAATAACGAGCAATTAACAAATCAACCAACAGATGACCCACCCTATATAAGCTGTTTACTGACTTATCTATATGAGGCACAATGCTCCACTGGTAGAGCAGGACGATAGTAGCAGTAGATATACAAAATCTAGACTTCGAAGTAAAAAATTCCTTCCGCGCCTGCCCCTAAACATTTAAAGACAAAATTAACTTTTTAAACTTATTTCTTAATGGAAATAAATCCAAATTAATTTTGACTTTATACATTTTTTGCGTTATTTTCAAACTATAAAAGTAATTTTTTAAATTTCAATATATTATATAACACAGGTCTACAAATACAGGGCTCATGTGAGTTGTCGGAAAACTAAGGTTATTTCCGAAGTAATTTGGTGCTGTAGAATCCGAATCGACGTCAGAACTGGCCCATTACGTCAGGATTTTGAGATATTTGAGGTTTTGATCTCTTGAACCCTTAAATTAAAGGGTAAGAGTTGTACTAAATGATGTAACTGGAGAGAAAGACCGCAAAAATTTTTTGCGCCCTGTACATAACCTCAAATGTAGGAAAAAACGCAATTTTTTGGGTACATAACCTTAAATATCTCAAAATCCTGACGTGATGGGCCAGTTCTGACGCGGATTTTCGGATTCTACGCACCAAATTACTTCGGAAATGACTCTTAGCTTTCCAACAACTGAACCATGTTGACCTGTGTAATGCAGCACAATACTGTTTTATAGAATATTCAAGATTAGCTCCAGTTTCGCTAAGCTAAGAATAATATTTTTCAAAAGATATTCCAATTTAATTTATATTTTGAAAACTTAAAATAAAAATTAAATTAGAATATTTCAAAATTGAAAATAAATATTAAATTAGAATATCTTTCGAATTTGAAATTAGAAGTTAGAGAAAATTAAAAAATAATAATGCTTTTAGAATGGCGTATCTGGAGCTAATTAGTCTCGCATATTTATTTAGAAAACTTTGAAAATTGAAAATAAAAATTATGTCATTTCTTATATGGTTTTATAATCAAAATTTCAGAAAAACTTCTACTTTATATTTTCAAAATAAAAATTGGAATACAAATTTCGTAATATTTTGCTATCAAACAGTTTTTTAATTTTTTAATTTCGAACAGTCGAAATCTTTTCGTTATTAAATTTCCTAAATATTTCCCTGCACCAAACGTTCTACGGAACTTATTTTAAAAATAAAGTAATTTTAAACATTTCTTAAAATTTCAAAAAATTCTTAAAAAAAATACTTATAATAGAGTTGTTTTAAAAAACCGTCGAAATCTTTCCGTTTTTAAATTTTCGAATTATTTTCCTGCGCAAAACATTCTACGGAAATAGCTCTAATTTCGTTATTATTATTAATTTTATTTGAAAATAGTTTTTAAACTTATATTGAAAGTACATTCATTTCAAACAATCGTTATCGGAGCAGGGAGGAATTCTAACTCTATGCATGAATTTTTGTTCAATCTTAACTCTAGTTTTTGTGATCATTTTAGTTTATTTTTAGGAAGTGTTTTATGGTTGCAAAAGTTTCTAAGAAGCATCTTGGATAACTCCTTTTTAATTTTTATTCTTTATTCATCCCTGCATTTTGCGAAGCCTTTTTATGATCTGAAATTGGTCCCGGAACATGCCCACATTTTTAATAAGGATTTACAATCGTTTTATTATACCCTGTACCGTATGGTCCAAGGGTATATTAAGTTTGTGCAAGCCGAAAATGTATGTAACATATAGAAGGAGACGTCGGAGACACCCCAAAGTTACCTAAAATATGATCAGGGTGAATAGAGAAGTCGATATACCCATGTCCGTCTGTCCGTCTGTCCGTCTGTCCGTCTGTCCGTCCGTCTGTCCGTCTGTCCGTCCGTCCGTCCGTGTGAACGCCTAGATCTCAGAGATGGTAAGAGCTAGAGTTACCAAACTTTCACATTAGATCCCATATTATTCCATAGGAGGCAAGTTTATTTTATTTTTTTGATATCGGGGATAAATTATATAGCTCCCATGGGGGTGTTTGAGACGACCTCGAAAAAAAAAAGCGTTTTAGATGAATAATTCGTTTGTTTATGAAGATATCGTAACGAAATTTGGCAATCGAAAGTTTTTTATAGTTCCCAATCACTGTACCAAATTTGATCAAAATCGGTTGACTATATCATATAGCTCCCATAGGACCGATCGGCCAAAATAACTTTTTTAAAGAAAAATTGGCTATATTTCGTTTTTTAATAAAGATATCCTAACCAGATTTGGCGTTTGGAAATTTTTTAGACCACTTAAGCAATGTGCCAAATTTGAACAAAATCGGTGGACTCTATCATAGAGCTCCCATAGGTCCGATCTTCCAAAACATCGATTTTTTAACAAAATTTGTTGTGTTTCGTTTGTTTGTTAAGATATTGGGACCAAATTTGACATTCGTGAGTATTTTATAGTTCCTAAGCACTGTACCAAATTTAATCCAAATCGTTTGACTAGATCATATAGCTCCCATAGGACCAATCGGTCCAAAAACACGTTTTTATACAAAATTCGATGTGTTTTGTTTGTTTGTAAAGATATTTGAAATAACTTTGGCGTTCATATCTTTTTTAAGGTATTTAAGCACCGTGTCAAATTTTATTGAAATCGGTTGACTATATCATATAGCTCCCATAGGAACGATCGGTCAAAAAAAAATTTTTGCTTAAAAATTCTTCTGTTTTTGGTTTTTTGTGAAGAAATCGGACTTTATTACAAGCTAGTGGTACAGGGTATCCTAAAGTCGTCCGCGCCCGACTTTACGTCCGCCATTTTTTTTAATTAAATTCTGCAAAAAAGCAAAAGCTGGGCTAAACTTACTGAAGTATTAAATTACATAGAAACTGATTCCTTTAATCTAAAAGTAATGAATTTTTAATAGAAATCTATTAGAATAAGTTACAAGCAAAATAATTATAGGTTTAATTAAAAAGACTCAGAAATTCTAAAAAAAAACGTATTTCCTAAAGCATTTGAAAGAAATAAATGCCAGTAAGGGAGGGGCTAAATTCAAGTCTTGTTGGTAACATTAAAACCTTAAAAAAAATTGTGCTCCAAACAGTGATGCCACACAAAAGCCCAAATCGAAAAATATTTTTTTATAAAATTTTAGAAATATAATGCATAAATATCTTCATTATAAACACTACTTCCTTCAATATCAAGGGACAAGATCGGGAATTCTCTCAATCCAAGAAGATGTTTCTCAGTTTTTTTATCAATCTTTTAATTCGTATCCTAAGTAAAGATCCTTTCTCATGAATCTTCACCTTAAACTCTACTTCAAGAACAAGGGACAAGATCTGGAATTCTCTCAATCCAAGAAGATGTGTTCTCAGTTTTTTTTATCAATCTTTTAATTCGTATCCCAAGTAAAGATCACTTCTCATAAATCTTTATATTAAACTCTACTTCAAGAACAAGGGACAAGATCTGGAATTCTCTCAATCCAAGAAGATGTGTTCTCAGTTTTTTTTATCAATCTTTTAATTCGTATCCCAAGTAAAGATCACTTCTCATAAATCTTTATATTAAACTCTACTTCAAGAACAAGGGACAAGATCTGGAATTCTCTCAATTCAAGAAGATGTTTTCTCAGTTTTTTTATCAATCCTTTAATTCGTAGCCCAAGTAAAGATCCTTTCTCATGAATCTTCACCTTAAACTCTACTTCAAGAACAAGGGACAAGATCTGGAATTCTCTCAATCCAAGAAGATGTTTTCTCAGTTTTTTTATCAATCTTTTAATTTGTATCCCAAGTAAAGATCACTTCTCATGAATCTTCATCTTAAACTCGACTTCAAGAACAAGGGCATGATAAGTTCTCTCATTTCAAGAGGATGTTTTCTCAGTTTTTTTATCAATCCTTTAATTCGTATTCCAAGTAAAGATCACTTCTCATGAATCTTCATCTTAAACTCTACTTCAAGAACAAGGGACAAGATCTGGAATTCTCTCAATCCAAGAAGATGTTTTCTCAGTTTTTTTATCAATCTTTTAGTTCGTATCCCAAGTAAAGATCCTTTCTCATGAATCTTCATCTTAAACTCTACTTCAAGAACAAGGACAAGATAAATTCTCTCAATCCAAGAAGATGTTTTCTCAGTTTTTTTTTATCAATCTTTTAATTCGTATCCCCAGTAAAGATCACTTCTCATGAATCTTCATCTTAAACTCTACTTCAAGAACAAGGGCAACATAAATTCTCTCAATTCAAGAGAATATTTTCTCAGTTTTTTTATCAATCCTGTTGGGAGCTGCTGAGCTTTTTCAGCAACTTAAAACGCGTTATAAAATTAAAATAAAAAGTACGCGTTTTGTTTAACTTAATATTTATATGTTTATTATTATGCCCGTGAATTTAGTTTTGTTTCGTTTATATTTATGTTTGCTTATGTGTTATATTGTATATGTATATATGTATTGTGAATAGTTTTGTGCTTGATTTAATGTGAGCGTAATTTGTGTTTAGTGATTATATGTTTTGCGGCTGCACTCAGCTACTGACGATTAACAACTGATTTTAGAGATAGCAAAAGCTTATGCTTATGCCTGCGGCGAAGATCAGTTTAAATGGATGGTGCAAAGAGAGGATTACAGTTAAAGCTTTGAAAGCTTTTTTTGAAATTATGGGCTGGCCACGCAGGGCACATCATTTATGTTAAATATAAGATTTTTATACTATGTGTTAATTTGCTGTTCATTGGCTGCTGCTCCGAACAAATCCTTTAATTCGTATCCCAAGTAAAGATCCTTTCTCATGAATCTTCATCTTAAACTCTACTTCAAGAACAAGGACAAGATAAATTCTCTCAATTCAAATTCTCAATGTTTTCTGAGTTTTTTTATTAATCCTTTAATTCGTATCCCAAGTAAAGATCACTTCTCATAAATCTTCATCTTAAACTCTACTTCAAGAACAAGGGACAAGATCTGGAATTCTCTCAATCCAAGAAGATGTTTTCTCAGTTTTTTTATCAATCTTTTAATTCGTATCCCAAGTAAAGATCACTTCTCATGAATCTTCATCTTAAACTCTACTTCAAGAACAAGGGCAAGAAGATAAATTCTCTCAAGTCAAGAGGATGTTTTCTCAGTTTTTTTATCAATCCTTTAATTCGTATCCCAAGTAAATATCCTTTCTCATGAATCTTCATCTTAAACTCTACTTCAAGAAAGTCTGCTTTACAATAAGAGAACTAATTTTGATTTCAATGAGTTAATAACTTAGAAGCCAACTCCCAACAGTTTTATTTGGTTGGGGTTTTTTGCCGAAATTATTTTTGATTGCAAAAAACATAGAGAATTTTGGTGTCGTTATATAAATTGCTCTAACTAAAGGCTTCATAGCATTTCTACTGCATGTTCGATTAAACCTCGTCTATATTTAACGATTTAAAATGTGATTATTCACAACTGAACCATGTTGACCTGTGTTATTTTTCTTAAAATTAATATTTTTTCGGAGAAGGGCATAAGAAGGAGATCTAGCAGAATAGATTAATAAAATCAGAAGTAGAACAACCACTAGATTAAATAAATCAGTTTCTATAAAATTATTTTGCTTTGCTAAATAATCTGTCTGAAATCTTTTTTTAAATGTTATACAAAATAATATGTTGTTCCCTAAGGCGACAGTTGAAAGTGGGTAGCAGCGGCATCACCCATGCCCAAAGTTCTCCAAAGTCTCTCAAATTTTGCTCTAAAAATAAAGTAATTTAAATTCTTGGAGTGCGCTTTAGGCACTTCACATAGTCAGCCCTGCATTTCCCTAGACAGTTTGTGAGTTATAAACAGCAGCTTCTTATTACTACCCAAAAAAAAAACGTCCAACTTCTATAAAGCCTTAAAGTATGCTACAATTTTTGTTTTAAGCGGCGTGCGCTTAAAATAATGCCCTAAATGCCTTTGGCAGTTTATGGTCTAATTGTTTAACATAAATTTAAATAAATTAAATGCATTTTCATAAAAAAAAAAAATTTTATTATTTTTTCATAGCACCTTATAAAGAATTTTATTCCATTTTTATCAGCCACACATTTGTTCCATCACATTTAACATAAAAGTAATCAGCAGAGTAACTCACACACACATCGACACACACACACACACACACACACACATCGACACACCGACACATACAGACACACTATATTATATTTGTATCTGCATTCCACAATTATCGTAGTAATCACCAAGCTATACTTTAAACGTTTAAACATAATCACCCAAAAAAAAAAAAAAAGAAATGAAAAATGATAACAAAAAAATGAAAAAAAATCGAAACATGTGTCACCAACTTCAATGAAGAATACAGACTAATTATTTTTTATAATATAAACAAATTGACAGCTGGTTTTATTGCTTTGGGCTGGGGTTTGGGTTTGAGCGGGTGTGGCACACCCACCACATATATACATGTGGGCGGCAAATAAAGTTGACATTTTATAGATATAGATACTAACTTGGCATATACGAGTATCTAAACTCCCCCCTGGCAGGCTGTCACCCTTAGTTCCGTGCCGGGGAGTAGGGGTTGGTTAGGTTAAGGCATTGCACAACACAATAAAATGTGTTGGCACCTTCTGGCTGAATGTTGAACCCCCGCGCCGCCCCTGCTCCAATCCTGACAACTACGTCGCAGTTGTTGGCAATTTTTCTTATTTTGCCTTTGTCTGCCGCCCTTTTCATGTTGCGACGTCGCAATGTCGCAATTTTTTACAACCCTCTTATCACGAAAACTTTAAATTTTCGCATTCCTATTCGAATTCGCAGTCACAAATGCAAATGTTGAGTGAGTGCCCCTGCCACTTGGCGAACATGCCCCCAAAACTTGAGGCCACCGGCGCACAGTGGTCCAATAGATCGGTTCTGTGGGCAACTTGATTTAAATTTCAAAAAAATTATTTTCGGCAAAAATTCTATGGATCTTTATTTTTTATACCCTGTACCGTATGGTACCAAGGGTATATTAAGTTTGTGCAAGCCGAAAATGTATGTAACATATAGAAGGAAACGTCGGAGACACCCCAAAGTTACCTAGAAAATGATCGGGGTGAATAGAGAAGTCGATATACCCATGTCCGTCTGTCCGTCCGTCTGTCCGTGTGAACGCCTAGATCTCAGAGATGGTAAGAGCTAGAGTTACCAAACTTTTACATTAGATCCCATATTAATCCATAGGAGACAAGATTATTTTATTTTTTGATATCGGGGATAAATTATATAGCTCCCATGGGGGTGTTTGAGACGACCTCGACAAAAAAAAGCGTTTTAGACGAATAATTCGTTTGTTTATGAAGATATCGTAACTAAATTTGGTATTCGAAAGTTTTTTATAGTTCCCAATCACTGTACCAAATTTAATCGAAATCGGTTGACTATATCATAAAGCTCCCATAGGACCGATTGGCCAAAATAACTTTTTTAAAGAAAAATTCGTTATGTTTCATTTTTTAATAAAGATATCGTAACCAGATTTGGCGTTTGGAAATTTTTTAGACCACTTAAGCAATGTGCCAAATTTGAACAAAATCGGTTGACTATATCATATAGCTCCCATAGGTCCGATCTTCCAAAAAATCGATTTTTGAACAAAATTTGTTGTGTTTTGTTTGTTTGTTAAGATATTGGGACCAAATTTGACATTCGTGAGTATTTTATAGTTCCTAAGCAATGTACTAAATTTAATCCAAATCGTTTGGCTAGATCATATAGCTCCCATAGGACCAATCGGTCCAAAAACATGTTTTTCATACAAAATTCGATGTGTTTTGTTTGTTTGTAAAGATATTTGAAATAAATTTGGCATTCAGATCTTTTTTAAGGTATTTAAGCACTATGTGAAATTTTATTGAAATCGGTTGACTATATCATATAGCTCCCATAGGAACGATCGGTCAAAAAAAAAATTTTTTGTTAAAAATTCTTCTGTTTTTGGTTTTTTGTGAAGGAACCGGATTTTATTACAAGCTAGTAGTACAGGGTATCCCAAAGTCGTCCGCGCCCGACTTTCCATACGCCATTTTTTTTTATTAAATTTCGGTCACATTTTTTAAGAATTTCACTGCAGTAGGGATGAATTCGATTGCGACTAATGGTGCTAGATGAGTAAACTAAAATCTCTAACCCCTTTTGCGATCTGATGCCAATTTTGTGAAAATTTTATGCTTAATATTAGAATAGAAACAGGTACATAGGTGACTGGAAAAAAAATCATAATAAAAATTCTCCAGTTTTTTTTTTTCGTAAAAAGGGTTCCTCACAGAGAGGTGTGAGGTCTTTTATACCATACCCTTAAGTAAAAGCACAAGACTTTCCGCTGAATAGCAGAAGGTCATTTGTTGGTATTGACCTAAGATGGAAGGGAGTAATCCGTTCCTTTCCCATGTGACAGAATCTGTCCCATACCAGCGCTGGGCAGTCACAGAGAATATGTCTGGTGGTTTTATCGTCTTCTAGACAGAGTCTGCACTCTGAAGAGTCCGATAGGCCAATTTTCTGTAGATGGTATCTAACAGTGTGGTGGCCAGATAGGTAAGCTACCAGGAGCTTTAGGTCCGCTCTGCCAAGATCTTTTGTCTTGATCGCATCCATAGGTTCGACAAGCACTTTTGCTTGACGAAGCCCCGGAAGTGTGAACCTGTATCTCCTATGTTCTCCTGCGGCCCATTTGCTTATCATGGTTTTTGATTGTGTGTGTTCTCCAGAGTTACTTCTTGGATTTTTCAAAACGATATTTATAGAAAGACATTAAAGCAATATTACACTTGTCCAAAAACTTACTTGTCCAGCAGAAATTTCTACCAAAACTGATAAGCTCTCCGCTAACTTTTGGCCGAAGTACAAAAACGTGATTCTTTAGTTAATCTCATGGTAAGTAATTCCATTGCCTGTTTTTCATCAAGAAAAGTCGATATTTTTCCTGGTTGCGATATATCATAACAAGAAAACATTGGCAACCCTAGGCAACATTCGAGAAATAACAAATGAGTTTTAAGCTAAAATTTTTTAATATGCATCTAAAATTACTGAAGTTTCGTCGAATCCTCAAAATGGTTCTGCAACATGAGAGACTTAGGCGATTAGGGATGTCCTGCAGAGTTTGATCCTCCTCCACAATCCCTCCCTCTCTTCAATTCCTTACCGCCCTTTCTTTTATTTAGGCAACACAATGGACCTCATGGACTATGGGTGTTCTCAGTCACTATCTGAGTTGCACAACCTACACCCTTACAATCTAACCTAACCTATTCGAAGTTGAACTGAAAATGCCAAAAAAAAGTTGGTAAGAATAGTAATTCTATGAGGGGAAACTGCACTGGGAACCTTATTATTATTGTGCTCGCCCCGTAAAGTTCCACAGCTAGTCCGATTTCAAACATAAACTCAATTATCTGGAATGTTTCTAGTCTGGTAACATCGTGCATGAGTAGGGTTAGCAGATGGTACGAGTGAAGGAAGCGCATATTCAAGGACGAAATACAAAATACAAAAAAAGCATTCAGAAAAATCACTCAAAGAAATTCGTTATGATTTTTTGTGGATTCTCTTGGAACGGAAAATATATTAAATATATAAATGTATTATATTTTATATTAAACCTTAAAAATTCTCAAACTGCGCTTAACTACGGTTTTGTTTTTGTACTCCGGTCCACTGTTGTGGAAAATATAATTAAAAACTTGAAAAAAGATATGAAAATTTAAGTAAGTATTGGTATGACAAAAATTTATCGGTCTAATTAAGCGAAAAAATCTAATATTTCTGCAAAAAAGCAAACAGGATCGCTTAAGAGGGTAAGAACTTCAGAATTGACCAAAAATTCGATGTTTTTTATCATTTCCTTTTTATATAGACTCAATTAAGAATCGAACGAAACAAACCTCACATTTTTCCGATAAATAGAATAACTAGAAGTCCAAATTGAGCGTCAAAGTTAGAGAGTATGCGTATGACCATAAAAGCCACCCCAAAGTTACCTAAAATATGATCAGGGTGAATAGAGAAGTCGATATACCCATGTCCGTCTGTCCGTCCGTCCGTTTGAACGCCTAGATCTCAGAGATGGTAAGAGCTAGAGTTACTAAACTTTCACATTAGATACCATATTATTCCATAGGAGACAAGTTTATTTTATTTTTTTGATATCGGGGTTAAATTATATAGCTCCCATAGGGGTGTTTGAGACAACCTCGACAAACAAAAAGTTTTGAGATGAAAAATTCGTTTGTTTATGAAGATATCGTAACCAAATTTTGGTATTCGAAAGTTTTTTATAGTTCCCAATCACTGTACCAAATTTCATCAAAATCGGTTGACTCTATCATATAGCTCCCATAGGACCGATCGGCCAAAATAACTTTTTTATAGAAAAATTCGCTATATTTCGTTTTTTAATAAAGATATCGTAACCAGATTTGACGTTTGGAAATTTTTTAGAACACTTGAGCAATGTTCCAAATTTGAACAAAATCGGTTGACTATATCATATAGCTCCCATAGGTCCGATCTTCCAAAAAATCGATTTTTTAACAAAATTTGTTGTGTTTCGTTTGCTTGTTAAGATATTGGGACCAAATTTGGTATCCGTAAGTTTTTTATAGATCCTTAGCACTGTACTAAATTTAATCAAAATCGGTTGACTATATCATATAGCTCCCATAGGACCAATCGGTCCAAAAACACGTTTTTTATACAAAATTCGATGTGTTTTGTTTGTTTGTAAAGATATTTGAACTAAATTCGGCATTCAGATCTTTTTAAAGGTATTAAAGCACTGTGTAAAAATTTCATCGAAATCGGTTGACTATATCATATAGCTCCCATAGGAACGATAGGTAAAAAGAAAATTTTTGCTTAAAAAATCTTTTGTTTGTGGTTTTTTGTGAAGGAACCGGATTTTATTGCAAGCTAGTGGTACAAGGTATCCCAAAGTCGTCCGCGCCCGACTTTACGTACGCCATTTTTTTAATGTGGAGAAGAAAATATCGATTAAAAAATCTTCAAAATCGGCAAAATAGTTATCTAGACTGTCAATTTTTGTTTTTTCTTAATAGCCTTCACCTTAAGTTCTTAAACTGGGCTGCATAAAATGTAAGCAAAATTTGGTTTATATGGGTTCAGCCGCTCCCGACATAATGGTGTCATTTGCCATCATAAAAAGAACTCGGCGAGATCCTCACCCTTAAAAGCGGAACCTTCGTAAACCCTACATAAGAGACTCGGTTGTCAACAACTGTAGCTATTGTAAAATTATTTGAAGTTTTCGTCAATATTATTTCTACATTTACTTACCTAAGCAAAGTGTACTCCAAATAAAATTTGTTTTTACCATCCATAATCACTAGATAATACCTATTTAGTATAAATTTATATTTTTAATTTTTATGCACCAAACAAAAAATAAAAAAAAACGGCAACAATTGGCACTGCCTTAATGCATTTTTTCTCTTTTCCAATATCAAGGAAATTTTGATTTATTTGTAATTAAGCAGTCACTTAACTCTCTTAACACATTTCTCTTGAATGCAAAAAAAAAAACCATAACAAAAAGGAATTGAAATTAACAAACACCTACGCACACAACGACGTCGACTGCGACGCACACACACGCGCTGCGTTACAACTCTATTGAAAGCTGCATTGAGAAGCGCCTTTCTGACACACGTCTTCGATCGGCACCGTTTCACTGCCGACGCCACCGATTCGCTGCCGACGTCAGCTGACGGCGTAGCTGCACAATGTACCGTTACATTAGCCGCTAAACGAAATACTCGTGAAAAACACTTTAAATGCATTTAATTTAATGAACTGCACGTACAACAAGATGCCAAAAACACTTTTCTACAAAAATTTTAAATTTTCCGACGTTTTTCACTTGATTGTAATTAATTTAAGATCAGCTTATTAGAAACACGACGCGCGCAGCTATAAGTGCAAAATAAAATGACATTGAGAACTGCGCAGCAGCCTAACTGCAAGCAGAATTTGTTACTCTCTCTCTCTCTCTCTGTCTTTGGTTTTCTTGTACAAAGAGTAACAAATGCAAGCAAGCTCTTTTAAGTAACGCTTGCAAGAGAAAAAGGAAAGCAACAATGCAATTGCATTTATTTTATTTGTTAGAACTAATCGTTACACTTAATGACTGTTAGACTCATTTCCCCTTGCTAAAATTTTTCGGGCAATTAGTTAAAATGTCTTTTGAACTGAAAAAAAATGTAACACTCGTGCTCTAGAATTGTACAATGTATGCAAAAAGTAAAAGGACGCGTGATAGACCAAAAATAGTTAATATCAAAACATGATCCATGATATACTTGTTGCTTATGCTTGCAGCTACTTCTGTAAATTAACATTTGTATGTTAGCTCATTACAGCATGCTGCTGCCATACAACTTGTTTTTAGAACAGTTATTACTAGAAAAACTTTCGGTTTTTCGAAATATAGTTAACCAAAATGTGATTTTCAATTTAAGGTAAGTCTTTATGTTTATAACAAGTTTGATCAAAATACCATACAAAATGATGAAACCAGATCCGATTGTTTGCGACACCTATGTAAAATTCTTTGCATCTTAATGTCCATGATGTGCGCCATGTCCATTCGTATCTTCGTACAGGGAATACCAAATAATATCTGATAAGATCCCCTCTATAAGTACTTTTATGAGCAGCTAAACACAAATCTAGTGAAGATCAACCTGTTAATTTTTTTGGTATGCAGATAAGAATTCGTGTGTGTGCTTAAGCACCGTCAACCCACCGAAAAAGCTACTAACTGAATCTATGGGCCTATACCAACGCCTTCTAAGCACAATAGCATCATCAACAGTCTGGCATATATCAATCTAGCCTGGAAGGCATCTCAAAAGACGCATATCAATACTGGAAGATACAGATTTCAAAATAAACTCCAAATTGGTTCGGAAAGAAGAGCTAAATTACTCCATGTAGCCCTTCACACATTGTCATTCTAAGATAGAACATTGTTTTAAAATGAAATCAAAGACAAACTAGTTGCAAGATCGAAGTGTTCGGCAGTTGTCGAAGCGATCACTGGATGCCAGCTTGTCGGAACACATGTGACCATGTGAATGTTTCGAGCCATGACTTTCGCAGAAGCCTCAAAGACGAAGAAGAAGTTGAATCAGTAGAACACTTCTTCTGTTCCCGTGAGGCTCTTAGAAGATGTAGGAAGAAGCATCTGAGAAATAACTTTTTAACCCTGCTGAGCTAACAACTATATGTCCGAGGAGGATTGCTGGCTACATCGCGTCAACGGAATGGGAATCCTTTTTGCGGGACTATCTCAGGAGAATTATTAAAAAGAGATTTGCCTAACACAACGGACCGGCTTAGGCCAAAGCCAGCAGCCGTACACCTAACCTAACCTATGCAACCTCTTTTTAAAGCCAGAAACCTCTTTACGGAATTGACAAACAACTTCGAAGAAAAAAAGGAGAGCCTTCAAGCAGATTAAGGCACTGGCTCACGAAGTACAAAAAACATTCGGAAAAATCGCTCACAAAGAATTTTTTTGTGAGTTTTGGTGAGTTCTTTGGGACAGAAAATATTGTAAACCTTCAAAAATTTTTAAAATGCGCTTAACTGCGTGTTCGTTTTTGTACTCTGATCCACTTCTCTGAAACTTGGAAATACTTGGAAAAAGATATGAAAAACTGACAAGCGAAAACGACTCAGGAAAAGCGAATATGTTCGCTTAATAGCGGGAACATGGTAACCCCCTGCATGACGATTGTTTCACGACCAAATTGATACGAGCTTCTTCGGATGAGAAGCGCTACTCCGTAAGTATTTGCTGAAGGATATCTGCGTAATTTCACAGAATCTACAGGTGTTAGAATCTGTAATGCCAGATGAGCTAGATGCTCTCGTCTTTCCTTATCCTGCAGTGTCAAGTAAGTAACCTCGTAAGTATCCTAAGAGAATTCCTGCCGAATTGGGAGATTTGTTAACCTATTCAACTCATAAAACAAAAAGTTCCTTGGAGTTAAGTAAGTGAGACATTAAAGTTTCCAAACTTCATCTGACAAAAGTATATTTCCGTCACGTTGCTCATTTCTCACATCGACTCTTTGATTAGAATTTTAATGCCAATAATCATCATCAATTAAGATGTTCTTCCCAGCTTCCAAATATGTCTTCCAGATTTTGTTGCGAACACAAAAGTCGAGAAAATAAAAATTTTGACATTGAAGACTCGTACTACAGTTCGAAAGAAATATCGTCAATTAAATCCTAGATTGAATTATTATTGTGCTATGATAGATACTCACAGTTTGGCTACTCCTCCAGTGGCAATGGCTAGCATAGATAACATAGATCGCTTTTGACCCTGAAGTAAGTAAGAACTTTATAACTTGAGGCGCGCCATTACAATATTGCGGATGTAGCTATCGATCCAAAAAAAAGTGACTGACTTTTTATAAAGCTCCAAAAAATTAACGTTTAATAAGATATGAAATATAAGATCGATATAACCAAATCAACTTTCCTGGATTATCTGATCATTCGCCAATTCATGTGGTGCTACTGAGTTAAATAAGAAAATATCGTATAAAATTATTTAACAAAAGTCTAATATTGTGCATTTCAGAACTGGATTGAGGATCGAACTACTACTACTACTACTACTTATACTATTTTAGCCATTACAACCGGTTATTAGTCTAGGCCGCCATTACAACCGGTTATTGGTCTAGGCCGCGAAAAATATCCAGGGGGGTTTTTTCTTGGGGGCGACAATTGACAATCCCAAGGCCACACAGATCCTCCGTTACATGATCTTCCCATCGCAGAGGCGGGCGTCCCTGTCGCCGTCGACCTTCCAGTGGATTCCGGTCGAACACATTTTTGGCTGGAGCATTACCATCTATTCGTACAATATGAACTAGCCAGCGCAGACGTTGTAGTTGTATGCGCCGAACTGGATCAGTGTCGCCGTATAGGTCATACAACTCGGGGCTCATTCGAATACGGACGTCATATCCATATATTTATCGATCTAAAGAAATTTTTGTTTAGAAAGCCCCTAAAATTGCCTTATCGGATGATGACAATGTCCATGCTTCAGTGCCGTAGAGGGATGACGAGGGATTTGTAAAGGGGTATTTTCGTATGTCTAGAGAGGATCGAACTAGTTTGGGTATTTAACTTACAGAGATCATACTGACCTAGCAGTTGAAAATCGTACCGAATAAAAATACGTTGAAAAAGACTATAAATGATTTCTATAACTTTATGTTTTTTCTTTATACATTTTTATTTACGCCTTCAACTACGTTTCGAGCAACAAAATTGGATTTCAGTAGAAGGAAAAATGTCTTTCTAATAGAATTTACTTGAAAAAAAAAAGTAATTTTTATAATGATGTTAAATAATTATGATCGAACTAACCCAGATAGTAAAAAATACTATGACGGGGCCCGAAAATGGTATATCCTGTACACTTTTTACGAAAAAATACATTCCTTCATATTCTTCATTAAGTATTATGTCCAAACTCAAAAATCTAAAATGTCACATGATGAAATCTTGGGAATCTGCACAAACGCACAATATATACATATATGATTTCCTTTATCTCCAATTGGAGCATAAGGCGTTTGGGATGGTAAGCTCGACTCTCAGCCTCCTAGTATCACTTTGTGCCGGCACATCCTGGGCAATGCATTCTACGACGAACGATACTGTGTTCCATGAAGAGCGGGACAGCGATGTCTTTAAGTCTGTAGGCAGTGAATCAAAACGGCGAATGAGGACTTACATCATGGCACAACATAAATATCCTGGAGCCTTTCTGGAAGCCATTTAGCCCCCTGGTAAGAGTCTGATCTTAGGTTAGAGACGGCTTGTTAACCCCACCTAGGTTTAGATACGAATATAGCAGCCCTCTCGAGCAAAAGCTAACGAATCGTCATTATTTTTTCCAAGTCAAATTAAGAAATGTTAAACTTATATGCTCTTCGAAAGAACAAAATATTTGCAAGAAAAATAATGGGAATCTGTGCAAGCTTTAAAAATGTCACCAACATAATAAGAAAAAAATATTAAATAGGTTATGATAGATTATATTCTGAAATGTCTTCATAATAAAGAAAAGCATCCCCATTTGATGTGAAACATTTTATATGCCATTAATTATACGCAGCTAAAACGCGCATATGGCCCACTGTGCGCTGGCAACTTACTTTATGTCTGCTCCAGAAGGAGTCACAGGAGTCGCAGGAGTAGCAGCAGCAGCAGCCCGCCCCGTACTTAAACAACTTCTAGACGCTGCTGCAGAAGTTACGCCGGAGTTGTGCGCCGCTCACCATATGTTGCCAATTGTCGCAAAATCGAAAACCGTCTATGGATTGTTTATGACCGTACCAAAGTTGAAGCCTTTTTATGGCTTGCCGTTAGTGGCAGTGGCAGTGGCAGGAGCATTGGTTCGACTTGGCTTGGCTTGGCTGGGGGGTTTTCCCCCAAATGATTTTCCCTTCTTTTAGTTTGGCTTGCAGTTTTTCCTTTTCGCCTCTTTTTAATTATGGCTTGCAAATTATTTTCAATTTTTCATCATACAGCGGAAATAAATGTTTGCTGCAATTTCCCTTGCAGCAAATGAAAAGCCAAAGGATTCGAACAATTTCTCCAGGTGTCGACTTGGCCGTCCACTGCCATTTCCCGTCAAATAACTTCAGGTTTGTGTGGGGCTCCCATTTTCTATGTGAGTTTGAGTGTTGGACTGATTCTGGGTGTGTTTCTGACTGACCTAAAAAATATTCACACTCACTTCACTTGTCGAGTTGAATAAAGCGCAACGTCGAGGGAAAACTGGGTGTAAAAAAAATCAAGCAGCAAGGAAAGTGGAAAGCCGGCAAAAAAAAAAAGCTGCACTCATTAAAATTTGTTCCGTTTGCAATTAGTAGAGTTGTCATTTTGCAACAAAATTCAAATATATAAAAATACAACAACAAATATAAAAAAAAAAACAACAAAAAAATGCAATAATTAAACAAGAACAATTCCAAATGCCATAATGTACTCGTAGAGTACTAGCTGATGATGGTGACTCCATACATATTGCTGCGATATGACACACCCGTGAAGCCATAAATGTTCCCGAGTTGGGAATTTCTGGGTTTGGGTATTGTAACTACACAAACAATTACAAAAACATGAGCAGCAATTGAAAAGCCGCTTAATGAAATTTAATACAATGCCTTAATAAGGCTGTTAGAAACAGGGTAGAAAAGTTTTCATACAAGCCACAAATGCTGGATACCCTTGAGATCTACGCCAGCTAACAACAGCTGGCGCGTATTTTTTTAATAAGTCCGTGGGACTCAGAAATGGCTTCTTCTAAGTAAATCGAAAACTCGAAGGTATTGACATGCTTGGATTCTTTTTTAAGCAACGGTTCCATTAATCATAGAGTCAAGTGTTCTGAATATTAGATTTGTGCAGTCGGGCGCATGATAGATTTATTTACTCGATTAGTGATTGAGTCATATGCGTCTGTTCTTAAAAGCACTGTGCTTCCGGAGGGTAAGGGAATTTGGCTCTTCATCAAACGAGACGGGCTGGGGGTGGCTCGCTTCGTAACCCGATTCGATTCGCCACAGATACACATTGCCTAGTACTGGCATCACTAGCAAAAGGATGCCCAAGAAAATCTATTTTAATACAAGAAAGATAAAGTGTAGGACCCTGTTCTCTTCGAACAGTTATTAAAAGAGATCTCCATGCTCCACCTAGGAACGATTGACTAAAATAAACAATTCAGGAAATTATTATAGACAGACTAGACAAACCGACTAACCCAGATTTGGATGCTCAACTGCCTTATATTAGCTTTAATAGTCCCCTATTCTATTACTATCTTAGCTCTTTATTTTTGCTTATAACAGGTGGGTCAATAAGTCTTTGGCCTAACTAAGAAAAAGACAATTTTCTAGAGTAATTCATATTTATTCATCAAAGTAGTTCTATTTGGCAGAGATACAAGCATTACACCGCTTCTCTAACTTTTCAATACCGGTGTTGTAGGCCGATGTGCCGAGGCCTTCAAAATACACTTTCAGAGCGAAATCTCTTGCCACAGACCATCTTTTTGAGCTGGGAGAAAAGGTGGTAATCGCTGGGGCCAGATCTGGACTATACGGTGGGTGGGGAAGCAATTCGAAGCCCAATTCGTTGATTTTGTCCTCTCTGGGAAGTTTCCATTAGTTGTTGTTTTTCTTTTGGTTTGAGGAAACGCGGCACCCACTTACAAAATTGCTTTAATTCCATGATTTTTGTAAACACAAAAGTACCGTCACTTGAACGTCTATAACTTGGGTAATTATAAATAGTTTAACTTGAAACTTTCACAGGATGCATTTGAAAGATGGTAGTATTTAAAAAGCATAAGGATAATCAACTGATGTCGCCATCTGTATGTCAGGCCAAAGACTTTTTGACCCACCTGTTAGAATAGAGAGACTTCACCGTACCTAACACTACGATTATCACATACGCTCTGCTTACACCTACACACGAACACAATTAATTTACGCACTAATACCAAATACTTATTTGAGCGCCAAGCTTAATGCCGCTATGCTTTTACTAGTATTGGTGAGTATAGGGCGCGCTTTCACCGCTCATGAGAGATGACGCAGCTCAAGCATTTTACCTATAGTCAAAA
Organism: Chymomyza amoena; assembly: GCA_037043745.1. Classification (NCBI taxonomy): domain Eukaryota; kingdom Metazoa; phylum Arthropoda; class Insecta; order Diptera; family Drosophilidae; genus Chymomyza; species Chymomyza amoena. The sequence goes on from JBAMAX010003496.1 coordinate 24,761, forward strand.
TACGATCACTACTACTAATAACTCCTTAACGGCACTCATCTAATCTCTTTTATTTTTGCTTATAGAAAAGAACGAGCTCCTGTATCTACCACTACACCCATCACCTATGCACTAACACTATCAATCTATGCACTTTTACGAAACAATAATTTGCGCGCTAAGCTGAAGGCCGCTATTCTTTTACTAGTATTGGTTAAAATACGCACGCATTCACCGCTACTCTCACCAAGCAGTTCAATCAGTTTACTAATTGCCCTATTGGAAAAATAGGATCACAGCTGTGGCGAGGCAATTGGTCTTTGAGGAGATTGAATTTGATACCTAACTTCTTTTTAATGATTTCTGCAGGTAGCCTTGGCTAAATCTTGAAACAAATTATTGAAGTAAAACGTTTTAGACGGCGTTATGTTCTTATAAATAATTTATTAATATTATCAATCTGATTTAATATTTGAATATCAATTATCATCGACAAAAATAGCCTAAAGTCTTTTTTATAATTTTTATAATAAATGTAGAATGTAAATGATTACTTTTTACATAGAAGTTTATTTTTTTTTACTTTAGATTAAAAGTGAAAATAAATTGATTTTATATATAATATAAAAGCTCATGTCGACTTAATGTAGAATAAATTGCTTTTAGGTTTAAAATAAAAACTCATGTCGACTTACTGGCATAATATTATATTATTTTATTAAATTATTATTTGCTCTTTGCAAAATAATAACAAAAACCAATTTTGCTACAGGGCATTACATCAAAAAAAAAGCACTCACACTAAAGCAAAACAAACTGCTTTTAATTCAACACACATTAGGCATGCCGCTTGCACTTACTGACTTCGCTGCATTTTAGAATAAGAAACCAAAGAGGGCAAAGAGATCAATTGTTGCTCTCTGTACACATACATATACACGCGTTTACACTATTCCATTTACATGCTTGTTGGGAAAATATTTTCGTAAAAGAATTCCCTTTAGCTTAAAGCTTAACAAATTTGTTTACAAGTTTTTTGTCGTTAATAAAAAGTACGCTAAATTTATTTAATTTTAAAAAATTAGTAAAATTACACATATTTCCGACTTCTATAAATTTTTACTTATCTATACATATTATGTATCACTGTACAGAGCACATCAACCAACCTTTCGATCTATTCAGCTTTTATATCAATACCAAATTTTGTTCACGAATTATTAACAAATGACTAAAAAGAGTGCCCTAAAATATGTTTTTCGAAAATATCTTGAAAAGGGTACTTAAAATAAAAAAAAAATTACCCTAAAAAGCATTTTTTACGAAGATTCACTTCGTTGTAGTATACAAACTCAGGGTTTCCTCAATGAATCTCAATCTCAAGTGAAGTAGTAGTCCTGTGTTGACACAGCCATTATGGCATCTACTAGATCTTTTGTAGAAGCATCTCAACTAGTGCATCTGTTAGTAAAAAATTCGCAGAAATCAGTCTATTGCATTAAGAAATGAGAGCTATCCACCGGTACGGCTATACGAGTCTGACTGCTTTGAAGTGCAAGTTATAGTAATAGAAGACTCACATGGATCAAGCATTTAAAAGCTAAATGCACGCAGCTCAATTATAGGACACTTACTACTGAGCCGAAATTCTTAAATCAGCCACAACACTTTAAATGACTAATATATTATCAAACTTATTTTACATATGGCATTCAGCTATGGAATATCAACCTAAAACTTTGATAATCGCTCCATGGCAAGTGGCATACCCTGACATACACAAAAAACGTAATATTTGCTAGGAAAAAATAGAAGTCATTGAATTTAGCTATAGGTACCTGATAAGATTATTAGACCATAGTAATAACACATCCTTCCCTTCTAATTAATTAACAGATTATAGTGTAGCTTATAGAGACCGATTGTAAAAAACTAGATATGTTTAAAAGAAAATTTCTGTGAAGGATACTTGGTCTTGGAAGGAAACTTGAAGCAGGTTCAATTTAAAACTAGAAGAGCTGTCTAATCGCGAGTTAATTAAGAGTTATAAAAAATGACAACGCCAAAGATGGCTTGGGCATATCCCGCGGATGAGCGATGACAGCGTGCAAAAGAGAATTTAAAAGTTCGTCAATGCGGATTTAGAGCGAAAGATCGCCCTAAAACCCTCTGGCTGGACGTACTTGAAGGCGATCTAAACAAGATTAATGTCAGAAACTATGAAGCCAAGGCACAGGATCGGGCGTTTTGTAGAGTTAGTGTGATGAAAGCTGTGATCCACCAAGGTCTATAATACAAAATTAAGAGACTGAAATTGAGTCTTACTTAAAAGATTTAATACTTTTGATTTCTCAAGTCATTTTCTAAAATTTTTCTTTTTGTGACACAAGTTCATTTATAACATCCAGTTTCAATGCAGACCCAAAATCAGTGGACTCAAATTAGGTTTAAAGTGTGTGAACGGAACAGGGGCATAACAGTTTCATAACAATGCCATAATAGAGCCATAACATAATATCTGGAACCAAAAGATCAACATAAACAAAAAGTCAGTTCGCAAGTTTGTTAGATGTATTAGTACCTGCTTTTGCCCATTTGGGACTTTTGCGATTTAAGTCTCATTATAATGGTCAACTAGCCGAAAGTGGTTCCTTGCTGGCATTAGAGAATATCGGAAATCAGTTCTCACTATGTACTTTATTACTATATAAACTTTAAATAACTTACTAACTTTAGCTATAGTCCAATTGTATATCACAAAAGCAATAATGCATTTGCAGAGTTTTTAAAACTCTTTCTCTCCAATATCTATCAAAGCAATAGTAACTGGGAAGCTTTCTTCAACGTTTATCTGTGCCATATTACGAACTGCTTTGACCAATAGTTCCCAAAATGCGTTCCATTAAATATTGTGAGCAAATTAAATATATTTCAAGCATGCCTTCCAAATGTAAACAAAGCGTGCGTGGTTTATGGGCAGCACTATTTAAGTGGTTTGGGCATCACTGCACATTAAGTTTGGTACATAATGGGCAGCACTTTTTAGCAATATGATTAATACTAAAAACGAATAGTTTTTTGCATGGATAGTGATGAATGGTGGGCTTTTTAGTGCCAAATCGACAAATAATTGGCTGCATCGACAATAGTCACTTTTTTAGTCACAAATAAAGAGCCTGGACGTGGTTTATGAAGAAATATATTTTTTGCTAAAGTAAAAAAATACGCAAAACCTACAATTTGATATAATGGCTGAGAATAATTTTGATCTTACGAATGTGTGTGAACTTATATGCACGCAGGCGGGCATTCCTGATGCCAAAATGCCGCTTTTGGCCTATTATTATTTGCTAGAGGAAAGCAAAAATGCAGGCGAGCAAAAACAACAAACTACAATCGAGGAATACCCAACTGGAAGTTTGACGAAAGTTTCTGAAGTCTCTAATGCTTTAGAGCGTGCATTATTTTTGGAAGCAGATCAACGTTCGCAAGTTCAGTTATCCATCAGGGACCCACTAAAGTGTGCTCCATTTGGCCAAGTTGACAACATTTTTAAACGCGTACTAACAACCAACGCTGCAGCAACAGTTACACGCATCGATGTCGTTTTTGATGCTAAGAAATGGCTGACTGAATTTGGCATCATAAATAAGCCTGGAGAAAAATCAACTGGAAGCTTAGCTATATCTTCGGCTTCGAACTCAACAACTAAAGTCGATGGAAAAATTGAGTCTCTCCCTAGGAGCTTACGACCCTATCGTGGTTGTGGTTATAGCTTTTATAGTAAGCAAAACAACAACGAATTACCAGAATTTAATCCCATCGATGTTTGCCAACGCATACACGAACAGGCATGTGCTTTTAATGATGGAATGCGTCATCTGGCTTGTTTACTCGAGTTACAACGAATACATGGCCTGGATGACTTTGAAAACTCAACATCTAATGTCGCTTCTAAAAAAAGTGCTCCTAAACATCGAGCTAGGAAGCCATGAGCCACTTGACCGTCATGACGGGTTCTAACATTAGTTCTGACGGCCGATTACTTGCGTCTAACCTGGGGTGCATCAAGCAGATAAAATAAATTGTCATGTCAACAGGTTACTTAACAAATAAAACTTGTAACTAAAACTTAGTTGAGTTTGGTGGATCTCTGTTTTATTTTTCAGTTTCTATGTAGTTTAGATTATGTTTCTTAAACAGATCGTAAAAGTTGTGCATGAGCTAATCAATTCCAGGCTTATTTCGGCATTCGTTTAGCAACTATGAAGCTGACTCCCTGTGTTGAACTGGCTTTCTGGCCACTGTCCAGGCTTGTTTTGGAATAAATTTCGCAACTAGGAAGCTGATCCTCTGTGTTGCACTGACTTTTTGGCTCTGGTTAAGCATGTGTTGTTTTAAAAAAACAAGACCATCATGTCTTTGCTATCGGGCTTTTCAATAGGGACGCTACAAAAGTGGACCGATAGGGACAGCAAACGACGCCACATTTTTTCCCGCTCTCTTGACATTTCTCTTCAGTAAGGTTTGCCATTTCATCATGGAAATTATTAAAATTTACTACCGAAATTCGGAGTCAGTGGCCTCAACAACGTCCAATTTATGGTCGTCATAATTGTCCTGCCAAATCAACAATTGAGCGTCTAGTGGAAAAATTTGAATACACAGGCACAGTACAAAATGTTTCCGTGCCGGTGAGACAATAAAGTGCCCGCTAGCGCATCAATTGAGGAAGACCTAAATCAGTCTCTCACACGTCGTTCTCAAGCGTTGGGCATCTCTGTGACATCGTTGTGGCGAATTTTGCGAAAAGGTCTTGGCCTTACAAGATCAAATTGACGCAGGAACTGAAGCCGCTTGACCACCAGAAGCGTCGTACGCTCGTGAATTGGGCAGAGCAACAACTTGAAAATGATCCGGATTTTCATCGAAAAATCATCTTCAGCGATGAGGCTCATTACTGTCTGAATGGCTAAGCAAAATATGCGTTATTGGTCAGGCAGCAATCCACATTTACTCCACGAGTCACCATTGCATCCCGGAAAAATTACGGTTTATGGGCCGACTTCTTCCGTGACGATCAAGACCGGCACGTTATTGTGAATGGGAATCGCTACCTCTCAATGATAACCGAATATTTTTGTCCCGAATTGGATGATATGGACTTGGACAATATGTGGTTTCAACAGGACGGCGCCACAAGCCACACACAGCGAATGTCACAATCGATTTATTGAAAACGAAATGGCCCAGTCAATTGGCCGCCTCGGTCGAGCGATTTGACGCCGTTAGACTATTTCCTGTGGAGCTACGTCAAGTCTATGGTCTACGCCAACAAGCCAGCGACGATTGATGAACTTCGTACGAATTTCGAATGTGAAATTGCAGCAGTATCGGCCGATTTATGCTGGAAAACCGTCGAAATTTGGGTTCAGCGTCTGGACTTCTGCAAGCGTGTCCGTGGTGGCCATGCAAAAGAAATCGAGTACTTTCACAGGAATAAAGAATTTCATTGATATCCGAAACCGTTTTTGTTTTATTTAAAAAAAGCTTTTGTAGCGCTCTTATTGAAAAACCCTTTATTATAGACCCGGTTGTTTCTGCTATGTAAGCCATATATGAAATATAGCTCAGTTCATAATTTTGTGTAATTAGATGTACATCTAAAAACAAGTCAGAAAGAAGCTCTTTTATATTTTAAAAATTACCTAAATGTAAACAAACGCAAGCAGTAATTGTCATATTTATGGGCAGCACTTTCTAACACAATGCTTCAGTTGATTGGGCAGTACTGCAGTAAATGTTAAGTAATTATGGGCAGCACTTTAAGAACAATTGGATTCAAAAGAAATTTGCTATTATATATTATATTTTATATTATTATTTAGTAAATTTGCTTATTGTCTTAAAGCAAACAAAAAGATTATAAATAAATTATGAAGGAAGAAAAAAAACTAGGCAGCACTTTTAATAAAAAATACTAAAAATGCATTGTTGGCCTTTTTTTTGGACTCAAGAATTTTTGCCCGGTCGTTGAACGGTCATATGAACGCATGGTTTGCTGCGTGGCTTTACTTCCCTTTCCTGTGTGATAGAAACGAGACGAGTTGTTACCAAAATACACCTTAAATAAAAAAATGGAATCAAAAAAAGTTGAAATGATGACGGAGAAGGAGGTGTGTAAATGCATATACATATATGCTGGGTATTCCTGATGCTAAAATTTGGCTCTGTATTGATCTATTTTCAGTTTCTAAAGAATCTTGAATGCTTGCCTGCAACTTCTGCCACTGCTGCAAAGGGCGAAGATGATGACTTTCAAAGCGTGATGGGAACGCAAATTCCTGAAAAGGTAATCAATCCTGAACAGGATACCGCTGCTGCTGCTGCTACAACTGGTTGCGTTGAACCAACTGAAGTTGTTGAACCAACAAATATGGCATCCGAGGAGACTCCAGAATTATTGACAATTGAACAAATTCGTGCGCAATACGGTACCAATAATGGCCCGTTTGGTAATATCTTTGATTCATCATTCATCTTTCAACAAGAATGCGTTTTATTGCGAATCCCTGACCCCTTAGCGATGGCTTCTGCTATTTTAGCGTTGATAGGCGATCCAATTGATCGTCATGACGGCGAAGATGACAATGTAGAACCGACTACTGGCGTCGTTTATAGCGTATACCCAGCCGATAAGCCAAATCCTGATGATGGCAACAACTAACCTTGTAACTAATACAAAATTGTAAAGAGCATGAATATAAAAAACCGAGATGTACGTAGCTGGCTTGTATTTTATTTTTTAGGTCATGGTACTGCAGCTTAGGACAGATGAGATTCCGTTGATGGGAACAACTGCTCGCTGAAGGCTCTGACACGCAATTTGCTACGTCGCGACGTGGTCTTGTACTAGCCAGATCGATTCCAAATGTCACCTTCCCAATACAGCCTTTCCGACTAGTTTACGACGTGGCCTTGTACTAGCCAGAACTGTTCCGAATTTTAACTTCCCTCTACAGCCATTTCGACTAGTTTCCGACTTGGTCTTGTAATAGCCAGATCGATTCCTGATTTCCTTCCCACTACAGCCATTCCGACTAGTTAACGACGTGGCCTTGTACTCGCCAGAACTGTTCCGGATTTCCTTCTCACTACAGCCATAACGACTAGTTTTCGACGTGGCCTTGTGCTAGCCAGAACTGTTCCGGATTTCAACTTTCCTATACCTCCATTTCGAGAAGTTCCGACGTGGTCTTGTACTAGCCGGATCGATTCCAGATTTCACCTTCCCATTATAGCCTTTCCAACTAGTTTACGAAGTGGTCTTGTACCAGGTAGAACTGTTCCGGATTTCAGCTTCCCTCTACAGCCATTTTGACTAGTTTATGACGTGGTCTTGTACTAGTCTGATCGATTCCAGATTTCCTTCCCACTATAGCCATTCCGGCTAGTTTAGGTCGTGGCCTTGTACTAGCCAGAACTGTTCCGAATTTCAGTTTGCCTCTACATTCATTTCGATTAGTTTCCGACGAAGCCTTGAACTAACCAAAACTGTTCCAGATTTCAACTTATCTCTACAGCCATTTCGACTAGTTTTCGACGTGGCTTGTACTAGCAAGAACAGCTCCGGATTTCAACATATTACTACAGCCATTAGGACTGGTTTTCTTTCATAAACAGCTTAGAAAGCAAATCATTCCATATTGCTGTTTTCAATCCATATATTAGGAGCATAGACTTCAATACAAAACACATCCTTGCCGAGCAGGGCGCGGAACCCCGTGCAACACAAACTACACCATATAGTAAAGTTGCCCTTCGCAATAACCTTAAAAAACAAAGTTCTTGGAAAAATGCAAACGTAATCGAGAACTTTATTGTGTCATAAGGTGTACAGGTAACCGCAAGACATGCACAAGTAATGCACCCTCAATTAAGTCAAGTCAAGGGTGAGCGCACTCCGCTTCAAGTGACTCCAACAAAGCTCTATGCAAGAGACGGTAAAAGCAAGCGTAACCAAATATTTGCATATCCTCACCGACGCCCTCGTGTAAGCTGCTCCCCAGCAAAGCACTATAATGAAGCATCCACATGGAAAAACCCATGCGCGCGTATAAAGTATTCCGCGTCTTATAGGCTAGAAAGCCTAGGGATACAATATTGCCCAGTACATCAAGATCCGCGAGCGTATCGATAATATTGCAATGCTGACCTTGTTGCAGCAGAATGCACATGACATCGCAAAATAAAGGCAGCACAAAGATGCCATGTGAGAGCGCCAGCTTGCCAAGACCCTGACACCTGATATACAGTTCTATGTTGAACAGCGCCAGAGGTGCCAGGTCCAGCACATCATGACATATATCACGCAACATTCTGCACTCATCCGGCTTGCCGCTGCCAAAGAACGCACGCAGTAGACCAAGTACACCAACGCCCATGCCCACAAAACATGCGGCACAGGCGCAGGGATACGTTGAAAATTTTATATGATAAGCGGCATGACCAGCGCTGCCCACTAGCAGGCTATTGAGCAGGAAGCGTAACCAGCGACCGGAAATTGTTTCGCTCATGGCAGCAGCGGCAGGAACAACAGCGAGGGCGGTGGGGCCACGACGGAACAGTTGAAAGTGACAGCGGTTACCAAAAAATTTAGGGTCTAAACATTCCAAGTTACATATTTTGAGTGAAATTTGAAAAGTTGCTAACTCATTTCGGCACTGAACAACAACGAACGATGTGAACTGACAAAAACTTGGCTTAGTTTATGGCAACAACAACAAGCATAATATGCAAGCAATGGTGAGGAGGAGACTGTTGTTGGGGAATTGGGGGCTTTAGGCCAAAAACTTGAGCATGCCAAGCACGCAACATGCCCCAGCTTCCGAAAACATCTATGAGCAAAATAAAAATAATAATTCAACTTTATTTGTGGCACATACCTACAGACATGTGTGTGTGAGTGGCAGGGGGGCAGGATTGAGTTAGCTAGTAGCATTTGGAATGGGACTAGACTTTTACCAGCTGTTCGTTGTCAGCAGCGTAACGAAGCAGCCCATCATTCCGCCCCGTTCCAACCATCCCAAACAAACTTCAATACTGGCTGGCAAATTTAATCGAAAAGCGTGTAATTGACCTCAGCAATGGCTGTGCGAGGGCTTTGTCAAAAGCTTAGCCAACTGCCATCAAATCATTATCAGTTAAATAAACGACAGTGCCAAGTTAAAAAGATAACGAAGTCGCCGCCGTTACCTACACACGCCTCCCTCCGCCTGCCAAAAATCTTCCCCCTTGCGTGAAATCCTGCTTGTAGTCAACGTTGTCGTTTGACAAAGCCAAACGCTGCCAGCAGAGCAGCAACAGATGATATCTGCTCCAGCTCTACATACACAACGTATATAGGTATATGTACGTACATACATATATATATATGTATGTACTACCTCTATACAAGTACACACTGAGGGGGCCACAATAGACAAACAGACAGACGTAAGCCGCCTCGTTTTATGCTAATTCAAATGGAAATGGAGCCAGTCAGCAGCTGCCGCAGCCGCATGTTGTCAACGCCACATTCCAATGCCGTCGCCTTAGAACGCTGCACAGTGGTGCAATGGAATTTGTTTTGGATGAACTTTTAAGAAAGCAAGCTTAGGTCTATGGATATTGAGATTCTATTCAACTATAGCTTTTTTTTAGAGGTTTAACAGCTGATGACTTGTCCTTGACTAAAAAAAGACTGGGTAGTCGTGGGACCAAGAACGCGACTGTCAGAAGCTCGGTTATTGTATGTTGGTGTATGTACCAGCATATTTCAGGCAGAAGTATGTGCTATAGGCCGATGTGTAGACATCAACCTAGATAGGAAATATAAGGCCAGAGACAACAGTGGAACACTTTTTCTGTCATTGCCCAAGGCCGGGCAGGAAAAGATTCCGGTTCCTAAAGTCACACTAATTTCTTGATGAATTATCTCAGCTCTCCGAACAGAGTCCAAAATGCCTCTTAAGGTTTATTCAGGCTGCCGGATGGCTGTCTCATCTCATATAGGACACCTCTTAAGTGGGGAAGAGTGGTGAATGGGTCACTAGGCAAAACCTAATCCGAATAAAATTATCGGGTTTTTCAATAGGGACGCTACAAATATAGACCGATTGGGACAACAAACGACGCCATATTTTTTCCCGCTCTCTTGACATTTCTCTTCAGTAAGGTTTGCCATTTCAATATGGAAAGATATACGATCCAACAACGAGTCGAAATTATTAAAATGTACTACCGAAATTCGGAGTCAGTGGCCTCAATCTTCAGAGCGCTACGTCCAATTTATGGTCGTCATAGTTATCCTGCCAGATCAACAATTGAACATCTAGCAGAAAAATTTGAATCCACAGGCACAGTACAAAATTTCCCCGTGCCAGTGAGATAAAAAAGTGTCCGTAGTGTCGAGAATATTGCTGCCGCTAGCGCATCAATTGAGGAAGACCCAAATCAGTCTCTCACACGTCGTTTTCAAGCGTTGGGCATCTCTGTGACGCCGTTGTGGCGAATTTTGGCCTACATCCTTACAAGATCAAATTGACGCAAGAACTGAAGCCGCTTGACCACCAGAAGCGTCGTATGTTCGTGAATTGGTCTGAGCAACAACTTGAAAATGATCCGGATTTTCATCGAAAAATCATCTTCAGCGATGAGCCTCATTTCTGGCTGAATGGCTTCGTCAATAAGCAAAATATGCGTTGTTGGTCAGGCAGCAATCCACACGTACTCCAAGAGTCACCATTGCATCCCGAAAAATTTACGGTTTTGTGGCGTCATAGAGCCATACTTCTTCCGTGATGATCAAGACTGGCACGTTACTGTGAATGGGAATCGCTACTCAATGATAACCGAATATTTTTGGCCCGAATTGGATGATATGGACTTCGACAATATGTGGTTTCAACTGGACGGCGCCACAAGCCACAAAGCGAATGTCACAATCGATTTATTGAAAACCAATTTGGTTACGATTGATGAACTTCGTAGGAATATCGAACGTGAAATTCCAGCAGTATCGGCCGATTTATGCTTGAAAACTGTCAAAAATTTGGTTCAGCGTCTGGACTTCTGCAAGCGTCCCCATGGTGGCCATGCAAAAGAAATCGAGTTCCATATATAATGGCATCGAATGTACTTTCACAGGAATAACGAATTTCGTTGATATCCGAAACCGTTTTTGTTTTATTTAAAAAAACTTTTGTAGCGCTCTTATTGAAAAACCTTTTATTTGTTTTGGATTTTTCATTTTCCAAAGCACGGAAGTGTGTGACTTTTAGAAGTGTTCACATACGCGGCATCTGCTGGGGATACCGAGTGTCTTAAAATTTGTCTTCCCGCAAAAACAAACCAACTTCACGAAGTTGCCCCACAGTGCCTCGCGCTGTTAACATTACCATCGTTGGCGGCAGCAGCATTGCCTGCTAAGCTCGTTTCATTATGCGGCATGCAGCAGAAAACTGAAACAGAAGCAGCCGCATCAGAGGCGTAGTCCTGCCTTATTGAGTTTTTATGCTCTTGATCGGGCGCATAGATAGCGACGCTACTGCACAGATTGTGCTAGCTTTCAACTTGGCGGAGGAACAGGGGCTCTACATATGCAGATAGAACTGGCCAGACTTGGAGAGTGTCAGCGGTAGCGGCGGCGTCGGCGGCGTCACATTCTTGTAAGGGAAATTCGCCATGATTTTCATATAATTTCCGCATCATAAAGCTGTGAAAGTAATTTTCTACTTGAAAGCACAGCAGCAGCAAGCGCAGCGCACAGTTCGACTCTTGTAAAGCCAAAAGTGTGAAACTTGGACTGTAGCGCTGCTATGGAGGAGTAGTGGGTAGGAGTAGGAGAAGGGTCTTCTGGTATGCTGGCTGGTATGTGGCAGACAGCAGCTGGAAAAACGCAAAAGACCAACAAAAAACACACAGTTACAATAAGACTTAACGTTGTAGTAGAAGTGTGCTTATGTGAGTATAAGTAGGGGTTTTGGTTTTGGAGGGAGCTACTTGCTCCGCCCCCTACGCTACAGCTCGTTATAGTCACAACAACATTAAGCTGGAGCATTTTTGTTGTCACCTTTTAGGCGCATGCAAATTAGTCGCAACGTATTTCATTTTTTTGGGCAGGGGAGCTGTTTTGGCTGGTCCAAAGTGGCTCGTAAAATGGCAGAGATTTTTTTAATATTAAAGTAAGCAGAGCAGGCTATGACGGCAGCGCTTTAAGATACAAAGGTAGCTAAAATATATAAGATTAAGCTAAGCAGAAAAGTTTAAGGATTCCAGGGACACAATAGGGAGTGGCCGCTTCAGTTTGTCGGTTGGGCTACAATTTCATTATGCCGCTCACGTGCGAGACAACCAAATTCACTACGAAATAAAAATGCAAAAAGAAGCAGCAGCAGAAGAAGCAGAAGTATATCGAAAGGAAGGAAGGAAGCAAAGAATAGAAAAACGTACAACAAAACAGAGCACGCACAAAGAAAGCAGGAAACGCCGTGAAAAAAAAAGAAAGCTAACAACAAAATGTAACTGGCAATGACTAGGAGGCATCAGTTCGGGCAGGAACACCAAGTCTCAAGGCCCGCAGCAAAAAGGACAACAGCAACAACAAAGGTACAACAACAACAATTTTGCACAAAAGTAAAAAACAAAAACATTTGCAATACAGCAAAAATTTAAATATAAGCGAAGCTGAGCGCAAATCGTTGGGGATTTATAACGAAGTACAAAAGTAGCTAAAGATACAAATACACACACACACATAGATACACACGCATACAAGAATAAATAAAAATAAAAAGAACAACAAAAAAATCGTAAAAGTTTTTATATGCCAGGCCTAACTGAACTGAACTTACCAAAAACTCTTATCAACTTGGGTATTTAGCACGAATGAGTTTGGGACATTGGCCGTACGAATCGATTTTCGTTGATTTTCTTCAGATGCACGGATAAATCTCATATGCCAACTCCATGCCCAATATATACAATGCCTCTGCCTGACCTTTCAACCTTTGTGGCATACGGCACGTGGCACGCAAGCCAACAACTCGGAACTCCGCACAGCATCGTCATAGTCATCGTTCGCATCACCATCATCATCATCATTGTTGTCTGCAAAGTTTATTTAGGTACCGACTGCTACTCTTCAATTTTATAGCAACAAATTTGCATCGTAAAAGATACTTGCAGGCGGCAAATGTTCGGCAGTAACATAAACTCTCTACCAACCAGCCTCCTATAACACACTAGCTTCAGTTACAGCTCCAGCTCCACATCCAGCTACAGCTTCAGCCACTCCCTACAATACAGCCGGTGATAAAATTACAAAACGTTTGTTTAGGCAACCAAGGCCCATAGCCGGGAGTTTGGGTTTGGGGTCGGGGTCGAGGTCTCCTCTCCGTTGAGCTCATAAACCACCGTAAACTAAGGACAAAATCGTAAAAAGCGAGCAGTTCATTTAAATTTTTAATATTTTTTGCGTTGTACATCTTTCTTTGGTCTCCACTGACTGGGCTGGGCCTCTATCTGTTTTGGGTTTTACCTTTGCCTTCGAGTCTATTCAATTTGGTCAAAAATTTGTGACGCTTAGTTGAGGGGCGTGACGGATTGTTTTTATGTATTAATTTTTGAAGTGCTGCAGGTAGTTTGTTTCAGTGACGAAGCGTGTGGATAAGGTCGAGATTTTGAATTGAAGCACGTTGTCAATTCTGGGCCACATGGAGCATAAGAAATAAAAATACTTGAGCTTGTCTAAATTATAGATTGCTCAAAGCATACCAATTTCTGTGTACCCCTTGCAGTAGTTTTTAATTGTTATCATTTTCCAAAATAGTTTAATATTAATTAGTTTCAGAATTTGATAAAATTATTAGCATATCAAGAATCTTGGAGCTTTCGGTTCGGGACCCACCAAAAATTGTATAATGGGTTAAAATTCTGTTGCGAGCTCTCATAACATATATATATACACTTCGAACCCCCCTCTGCAAAACCAAATCCTTGAACCGCTCCTGATCAAGTCGTAAGTGAACCAGTGTAGATTATAAGAATCTGCCGTAGATTGTAGATTTCATGCCATGCTGTTCATAAAATGGAGTTCATAGATCTGTTTCATAACTTAGCTCTATCTAAATAAGTTTCATCAAATCAAAGTTAGTTGTGAAGAATAATGGAATCTATTGCGTTCCTTAACATTGTAATAAAGATAGTAATAAATCGGTGTGTAGGTAGATTAAAAAAAACTGTTGGTTCCATTAAAATCTTAGACTGTAAACAACAGCACGCAGAAATCTATGGGCCAATTGAACTTGAGGACGGTAAGTGAGCAGCCCGATATAATTCGTAGCTGGAAGAACTTTGTCACAATGATTCTATTTATACGATTTGTAAAGGCGCAACGGATAAATTGGTTTGACCACGTTATTTGCAAGCAGAACGATAGTTCATTAAAAAAGATATAAAAAGGGGGGCAATATGTATATGGGGCAAGAGGATGGCCAAGGAACCATTGGATAAATGCAGTGGAAGAAGGCCTGAGATCGATGGGCGTCCAAAACAACGAAGCAATGACAAATAACCTTGAGGTATGGAAAAAGACTGAGACGGCAGCCCTGACCCACACCGGCCCAATTGGTTCCCTTAGCGTTTCGATCAACACGTAGGTTAGCTAGTGTGGATTAAAGCAACCTATTTACTTCCTTAGCGTGAAGTATCAAGATATAAGTGAACTGGTGTAGATTAAAGCAATCTATTTTATCTTTCGTTAGAGTTGCAAATCAAGATGTAGGTGAACCAGTGGAAACTAAAGCCATCCTATGAGTTCTTTAGCGTTGCGAATTAAGACATCAGTGAACTGGTGTACGATCCTCAAAGATAACCGCCTTTTGTTGATTTCCCGCAGATCTCTCCAAATATAATGACCACAAAATCCTAATATGACAACAAACAGAATAACCTAAAGATTTAATTAAACAATAAATTACGAAGATAGTCAGAACCGAACCAGAATGATAGGAGGACACTGTGTCCGGTTATCACATCTCCCGAGCACTGGGCCAAAATAAACATGCCAGCTCCTGCGGTTTCACAAGATCAGGACTAAGGTGATCATAACAGTTGTAGTTTTGGCTAAGAGGATACATGTGCCCCACATCGACTATTGTTTCACTGCGGGGATGAGGACACGATAGAGCACTTATTGGTCAGCTGCCATGCACTTCTTGGTAAAAGCACTCAGTATCTGGAAAAAACCTTTTTCGAAGACTTGATTAGTCTGGCAGAACTGCTCATAGTGGAACTGACTTTTTTTTCGAATCCTTTAAATCGTTCAGCAAGCAGGAAGATAAGGTGGAACTTATCACTTTTCACATTCCCCCTCCCATTCATTTCTCTATACTTCCCCGTCAAATTGACAGCAAGATGGACCCTAAAGTCTCGTAACCCAACCTTACTTGGTTAAATGATTAGAAAATCAAGATTCCTTTCTCTATACTTCCCCGGCAAATTGAAATAAAGAAGAGATCTTAGGGTCCTCCTAAGCCAACCTAACCTGTTTAAAAGATTAGAAAATCAACCATGAAAGTTATACGGAATTGGGAAAAAATTATATAGTCATATATAGTATACAGTTTTGCCACTGAAACATGAGATTGAATCAAATTGATCCTTTGGTGCTTGAATCTGTAATGCTCCATTCTCTCTACCTTTGCGAATCTCATACGTTTTAATGAAAATTTATTTTGTGAGGGAAATCCAATCCATAGTTGATGAAATCCATGGAATTATAGTAAACAAGTGAGTTAAGCGACATTGTTTAGATCGTGAACGAGTCGATAATAAGTTACACCGGAGTGAAGCGGTGCCACAAACCTTTGTACAAGATTACTGGAACGGAACTATAAGCCAAACTCTTTCGTATACTGGATCCAGCACGACAGACCAGTGTCCAAAAGCTGGATTTCTTTTTAGAAATTGCGAACAAAGAAGGTTTATCATCCAACAAGCTCATGGCAATATAATCTAAACTGAAATGCATTACAACAGACCGACTCCAAGAAAAGCCAGTCGCATCACCCAGACGATGACAACAAATTTTCCTGATGACCGTGTCATAACTCTAATCGTTCAGCTTCAACAAGTCTCGATTTGTGGCCAAATTGTTGTGCCTCTTAAAGTGTATGCCTCGTTCGACGCTGCCCACTTGACTTTTGTTTACTCGTTTTTTACGTCTATTTGACTATCTATTACTGGACCCAATGCCTATCCCCTAAATATTCCACATTTCCATAACCCAACCCGTGGGCCCCGTACAAACGTAAGACCCACAGTTTGAATTTATGCCTTTAATTAAATACAATGCAACTTTTAGCATACTTAATATCACCTATCAAATAGAGATGTATGTCTGTGCATATTTGTTGTGCGTGTATAAGTGCGCTGTTTGAGTATCTGTGTTTATCTGTGGATGTGTGTGTGTGTGCATTATGAAATACTTTCAGTTTGTTGCTGCTGCCAACGTTGCTGTTTATTTAAGTGCGCAGCGGCAGCAGCAGCGACGGCAGCAGCAGCAGCATCAGCCACAAAGACACGCACTCAGGATTTATTTTCACATTTATATGTCTTTGTATATATATGTATATATGTATCTGTGTGTCTTTGTGTGGTGAGTATGGGTATGTAAATTTTTCAGTAAAAATTCACTTCGTGATAATGGATTTTCCATGTCGCATACGTCGCTGCCGTTGTTGCTGCCACCAACAACACAACAACATCGACAGCAGCAACAACAACAACAAATACAATCTGCTGCCTGTGGCGGGCACTGCCTCAAACTTCTCAAAAAAAAAAACCCAACTGACACTCACACAGATACACACAGCAGCCGGGGCCAACAATCAGCCAAGCTGCCCCAACCCAGTACCAAGTCAGCGACAATTACCTCCCCTTCGTTGGGGCATGATAGATGAGTTTGTGTGTATGGTGTACGGTGTACTTGGGTACTTGAGGGTTTTGCATGTTTTGAAATTTGAATTTACGCATTACACACGACACACACACATGCACACAAACACATATGAATATGCACACACAAACGCACCAAAGAGGGCAGGCTGATAGGAAATTTGGTCAACTTAGTCCAATATTTGCTCAATTTGAGAGCCTTCCGAAAAGTATGATTTTTCAAAACATGCAAAAAGAAATCTCCCAATCTGGAGAATATTGTGGGTGGAAAGACAATTCATAGTGGCTGAGCTTCTTAGTAGCTTTTACTTATTTCAAACATTAATTTAGCTAATTATTTCCAAGTATTGCTGATTATTTCACTATTTTAAAACTCTTTTTTGAAACACGTTGACTTACTAATTTTTTATCAAAATGCAGCGCAAAAATAAAATGCCTTTAAGTAAAAAGTTAAAAAATCATGCCGACTTACCTGCATAATCTATTTTATTGTAGTTTATAAGAAGTTGAATATTGTTCAATTAAATTATTATTTGCTCTTAAAGCAAAATAATAACAAGTCGCCAATTTGTAGGGTTCAAATAACCAATTTGGCTACTGGGCATCACAACAACAACAAAAAACGTTGATTACACACACTTTAAAAAAAACAAAAAAACACTAACACCAAAGCAGAATCAAGCTGCTTTTAATTCAACACACAATAGACGTACCGTTACACTTATTGACTTCGCTGCATTAAAGAAAAAGAAACTAAAGAGAGCAAAGAGATCACACTCTCTACATGCACACATGCACGCGCACTTGCACTTATTACATTCGCTGCACTAAAAAAAATAAAAAAAAAAGACCGACATTAGCGTTCACTCTTTCACACCCACGCCCAATATGAAAATTTTCAATTTGTTCCTCCTTTTTACACTTTTACTGCCAACTTTTATGCGCATTTATTAATTTTATTGTTTAACTTATTTAAAACAATGCCGCGCTTAAACTAATCATTTCAAAGTATTGCTAATTATTTTACTAACCATTTTAAAACATTGAAACAATTTTTTGGAACGCGCAAACTTATTAATTTTGCATTAAACTGCAGCGCGTGACCGACCGTGACAAAAGCGCGATTAACTGATTTTAATTCTCTTTTGTTTTACTTTTCTTTACTCTGCAAGCATGATCCGACACTTGACTTAGGCAGAGCGGGAGACACAGAATATGCTTGTGTGCAAAATATGAGAGCGTTACAAGCAGCATCATGTCACACTTACATGTTTAACTCTTTGTCTATTTCCTTTTATGCTGAAGGAATAACTATTGATGTTGTCCTATTCGCACTACTTATGCGTTGGCAGAGTGAAGTTGATAAATATGTTAAAGATATGTAAAGATGTTTTTGTATGAATATTGAAGCTGTATTGAATAACATACATATGTACATATAATTACCATAGTGGGCAAAAGTATTTTCTCGATACTGAGCGAAATGTATTACCGTTTAAATGTATGCATATAAAAACTGAAAGAAGTTACTAAATCTATTTTAATTTTGAGAGAGAGAATCTAATAAGAAAAATATTTCATTAATAACGATTTACATTTTTTTAACATTTTATTTTTAATGTGAGATGATGATTTTTTGGGTGGTTAAAAGTATTTTGACATTGCGATCAATTGGAATTTTGTGAATCCCGTAAAAACGGGGTGTGGCAACTTTATAAGTTGTTTTTATTAAATTTTATAGATTATTATCTTTATTTTCAATTATCAATTTTCTTGCCCTTTGGTTTTTTTATAATCGGCGAAAACCCTGAATGCGGTCAACTTGTTCGAAATGAAATAGTCACAAAATATAATGCCCGTTTTCCGAAATACCAAATTAGATTTAGCAAAATGCCTAGATAAACCATTTACTAACAAATTAAAAGGCAAAATAAAACGTATTTAATAAATAGTCAGTTCCGGCAGAGCATACAAAGGGACACGACAGAGCACAGTATTAAACTAAGAACATTTTAGAAAAATGCCTTAATTACTCGAAAAGCTTTATCAATTAAATTAAGAAAACAGCATAAAACATTTATTTGTAGAAAAAAAGTTAGAAGATACCTAAAGATCCCCAGTTTTACTACATTTGTAGCTTGTATGTAGAATCCTCAAATTTAATGAAAAAATAAGTTAAAAATGTTGCCATTTGCTAAAAAAAATAAAAACAATGCACGATAGTTTTGGGAAGACAAATTATAAATAAAGAAAGCTCATTTGAATATCCTAAAGCAACAAAATTAAGTTTATTGAAGGTAATTAAAGAATGGTTGGGAAAACCCAATGCCTATAAGGGTAAGTGCAGCTCATGGTGGAGGTTCATTATCTTTTCAATAAAACTGATAGCACAATGAATAAAGATAAATATTTGAACTTTCTAAATGAACGGGCTTCCACTTTCGGTCGCAGATTGGACAATCCTTTTTTATGGTACAGAATAATGCTTCATGCCACAATGCCCATATGTCAGTGACGGCTTTAGGCAACATAGGCTGAAGCCTAGGGCGGCAGAATTAAGGGGCGGAAAAATTTGAGTCACCTAGTACTACTACCGACTACAACTATATTGTTATAAAGCACTAATGACAATCACAATCGCATTTAATATATTTTTTCTTTTCTTTTTTTTTTTGTGAAAAAAGGGCAGTAAGTTATGGATTGCCTAGCGGGCGGCAAATATTTAAATTCGCCACTGCATATGATCCAATTTTTTGACAGACGTCCATACATATAATTGGCTACCTTTAAGCTTGGATCTTATCGAAATAGAAAAGTTAAATTGTTATCAGACTATTAAATAAAAAAAAAAGCAATGCCTAAATTTATCAATATCGCGAGAAAAGACAATTGTGGAAGAAAAAAAGCGTTGGAAGGTTAATTTAAAGGAAAGAAAAAAATAGTGAAATCAATTCCTAAACTTTTGCAAAAGGCCTCTGACTTTTTACTTACTTACTTACTTTTTATTATGATTTTTATTACATCTAAAGTTACAGTTTTTTTCTGCATCTGCCATACTATTTGGTAATGTCAAAATACTTTTGACCACTACCATTTATGAGATATCGTCTTAATTTCCTAACCTATAATATTAAAAATAATAAGCTTATGCATTCCAGGAGCATATTTTATCATTATTCTGAAACAAAAAATCCAAAGCTTTATAATCAATAAATTATAAATTGCCAAATCAACTTTTTTTACTTATGTCAAAATACTTTTGTCCACTATTGTATCATTTACAATGACAATTTTGCATACTTGAACATATTCTCACGATTTGTTTCAGCCATCAAATTAAATTGTGTAATATTGTTTTTTGAATTTAAATTAAAGGCACAAAATTTTTGCAATTTAATTCATTTGAACTTAATTTATTAAAAACTTTTATATTATTACTGCGTTAGACATAAATCAATCTTTATTTATATAAAATTTCGACAAATAAAGAACGTACAGGTCACAATTACAATGTTCCTTGCCAGAAGCAGTTCACGAACTGAAAGAAATAAAAGCATCATAGAAAAATTAATAAAAGTTTTACCTTAAACTTGATCTTATATTTCATGTGAATTGTTTTTCCTTAGCATGTTTTTTGAGAATTTTTCGAAAACATTTTTTGTGCACTTTTTTCGTCGATACCTCGTGAACAAAATTTCGTATTCCTATATTTAATAGTTAATATTGTCGTGTAGAGCCTTTGAAAACATCATCTTTGTTTTTACCTGATTATTTATTTTTTTTTAAAGCCGAAATCAAATCGAAGGAGAATCATTTACGCTCACTTTCAATAATCTTTATTTTTAAAATCCGACATAAAAATGTGAGAGTCTTTCAAAGCCAGCAAACCTCTCAAAAATATTTGTAGCTTAATCAATTATTTCACAACCTACCCTCGCTTGAACCCACACTCACTCATCATATTTATGTCCCCATATTTGCGTTTGTGTGTGTGTGTATGATTCAGTGTGTTTGTGTGTGGTGGCAATCGCAGCATTATGGCTCAAGTGTTAAAATTTAGTCAAATTGTGATTTGCCATGGTTTTGGTTGGTTGGTTTATTCGCCACAGTCAGTTTGTTTGCTAATGAGCTAAGCTGTAAAAAAACCAAAAATAATAAAAAAAATAAAGGAAAACCAAAAATAAATAAAAGAAAGCAAACTTTAACTACAATGCCCAGGTGGAGCCAGTGGAAATGCGCCTAAAGAAACCAATGATGATAATAATGATGTTGAGCCTTTGGGTTTGGCTATGGCTTTGGACAAAACGGGAGCCAAGCAAAAGCTAACAAGATGTCAAGCCCATTATGGCTAGGTCTCAATTATAGCTGCCTTCTTATGCCGTTATGCGTTGTAGGTTGCCTCGTTGTCGGCTGTTGTTGTTTTTGTTGTTATCCTACAGGACTCCGACTACGTTCTTGTTGGCTCCAGGCTCGTCGCGTAATATCTCTCTCACAAATGTCACACGAAGCGACAGCATTGCCAGCTGCAAATTGCAATAGCGCTCTCTTAAACCGCACGCTCTTTATTCACGCTCTTGACGCAAGGCTCTCTCTTAAACTAACGGTCTATTGTGTGCTCTTCGTCTGTAAATTTTGTTGTTGTTTTTTGTCTTCTAACATTTATATTAGCGCTGGTCACGGCATGGGTCAAAAGCGGCTCCTGCAGGACAAATTGTAGTATAATGGAGATGGGCGGTGTGTGATAACTTGAAATAATGCGCATTTTCGCATGTTTCGAATGTCCTGGTCTTTATTCTCTCGGAACTAGAGAATTCAAGGAAATCAGTTTGCTTGATTATTTTTAGATGCATGCAACAGTGTGTAGTTGTCTTAGAACTATGTGTTGATGTTTCCCAATATGGCCAGACTCTTTAACGAAATGAAATCTCCTGCAGGCTTTTTAGCATCAGGACTATCGCACTACTAGAATTTTCTATTATTATTTACCAGACACTTGAACAAAATAATATCTCCAAATCTCACAAGTGTGTTTTATATTTTAGAATTCGGGAACGTCTGTTTTGTTTTTAAAAATATTTTCTCTGAACAGGAAAACAATACACAGAAATACGTAATTGATTATTTGCAATATAATAACAGGTCGACTGAAAAGTTTGTACGTTTTAAAGAAAATAATTTATTATTGTCAAAGAAGTGAGAATCAATGGATAATTTAGAATCCAGGAATAAGCTCACGATTAGATGGGTTCCAGGACATAACAAAATTCCTAGAAATGAGCTGGCAGATAAACTTGCTAGGGCCGGTACAGCAACACCGCTAATCGGTCCTGTGGGATTGGTAACAACGTGATACGGGACCTACTGAGAATATAGGAGAATAGATAACAGATACCACGGCATAAATAGTCAAAAATCCTCCTCTCCGACTACAACCGTAAGAGGTTCAAAGTCATGGTACCGCACGGGAAGAACACCGTGAGAATCCTGACGGGCCTTCTGGCGGGACATTGTAGACATAGTGGATAGTGGACTATCTCGCTTCTGTAGCATGTAGGAAGCAACTTCATCGCATATATTATGTGAATGTATGGCACTCGCCGGTAAAAGAAACAAGCTCCTGGGCACGTACGTTTTCCCACCGGAGATCGTTGTTACCATAAGTCCAAAAAAGTCCTACAATACATGCAGGTCTCAGAACTTTTGGGAGATCTCTAAGCCATGAAGGGGGTACAATAGATCCACCTGGGTCGCAGTACATTTATACACCAAACAATAGTAGCCACAAATCCGATTCGATTATTCAATATAGTTGTAATCAAGAGCGAAACACCGATTATGGCGAGCTTCTAGCTTTTCAGTAACATTTTTGTAGTACGTTTTGTCTTTTGCTTCAAAATAGGCCTCAGTCTCGGCGATTAACTCTTCACCTTTCTTTCCATCGATCATTCTCTTGAGATCTGGGAGCAGCAAAATGTCGCTGGGTGTCGGATCTGGAGAGTTCGGCGTATGCGGATGTTCGAATTTAGCCATCGTTTTTATTTATGGTTTCGGATTATTTTGAGTTTTTGCTTACCCAAATGTTCAGGAACGACATGTCCTACACGTTCTTTTGATATCTTTTAAGAAATTCAAAAAATTAAGACTGGTATACAACTGACGACCCTATCAGTTCCACATTATGGGTGCTCAATAGGTAGTTAGGTTAAGTCGGCAGTTGGAAAACTAAGTCCTCAGGCCAAGAACAGACACTTTGTGTTAACGATTAATGGGAGTAAGTGATAAGGATATAGAATACACAGGAAAAATTTGGATATTAGAAAAAATGGAAAGTGCAGGACCATGCTTTACGTGGGATTCGGATCCACAACCTCTGTACTGTCTAGGCCGCTAGAAATTCATTAAAAATCTAGAAATTGGAAAGAAAACATCCTTTATGCTCTAACGTCAAAGCTATCTTGTTTTATGGTTGCGAAACTTGGAAACGCACGAGAGGAACAGACACACGCTTACAAGCCTTTTGCAACAAGTGCTTGAGCCAGATTCTACATATATGTATGTATGGTGGTCCAACCGTATTAGTAATGTAGATCTCTGGAACTAATCAGAAACCTGCGCCAGTAGAATTATGCGAGCGTAAGTTGCAATTGATTGGGCATACCCTTCGAAATTCCAACGAGAACCTCGCTCGACAGGCACTGCGTTGGAGCCGTCAGAGGACAGGACAGGTTGTCGCGTTGGTGCCTCAGCAAAAACATGGAGAAGATCTATTAATCATGAACTACAAGCTACTCATGGAATGATATCTGCCGTGAATCCCGTAATAGAGTTCGCTACTAGAGGATGGTCGAGGCCCTAAGCTCCACTGGGAGTTGAGGATGACAGAAGAAGATGGTACACATATATAGGCTCTCGTTATTCCAAATAAATACATAAGGAGTTGTTGAGTAAAAATTAGATTTTTCTTCGGCAGTTCTATTTCCTCAACATATTGCCCATTTCCTGCAAATAAATAGGCTCATACTAGTAGAGAGTATACCGCACCATTATATACCAATGGTAGCGTAAACCCCCATTTAATTTTCTTTTAAAATGCTTCATTCCCAAACTTTGGTAGGGTTTTGTTTATCTTCCTAGGTCCATTGTTTCTCACCATTTTTAAAACGTATTTAATAATGTGTCCTAAATTAGGCTCCAACTTAGAGAAAAGGGTCTCCGGTTTCTGTTTTTGAGCCTGCAGCTCCGACGTGCAAGTAATTACGATATCTCCAATTTCAAACAAATTTTGTACTAATAATACTCCTATGGGCGCGATGAGCATTTGCACGCTTGTTCCAAATGTGGAGAAACCAGCAAATAAACAGAAAAACAAAGCTGGGAATCTTCAATGATTCAAATAAAATCCATCCTATTGTACGGCAGCGAGACGTGGCTGACCCCGCAGAGAATGATGTTGGAACTGCAGTCATTCGTCAACAAGAGCCTAAGGATTGGATGCGGGATATTCTGGCACAACTGGATATCAAACGCGGAACTATGGCATTGTACAAGTGAAGCTACTATCTAAGATAAGAACACGCAAGTTTCGTTGGATCGGCCATGCTCATAGGTAAAATCGAAGCAGCATTGTCAGGATGTCTCTGGAATGGAACCCTAAGAAAGCAGGCGAGTGGGAAGGCAGAAGGCAACCTGGCGACCTGCAATATTAAACGAATTGTCCCTACATAACATCAGCTGGGACATAGCTAAGCAAACTGGGCCTAATAGAGACCGGTGGAAAGTTCTTGTAGAAGTCCTAAGCTCCCTGGAGATGAACTAAGAGGTAAAAAAGAAAACTCCTATGGTAGGTTTTAGTGCAGCCCCGATTTTAAAAATAAAAAAAAATTGATTTTCCAAGATATAATTATGGATCTAACTGGAAAGTTTGGTTGCTATAACTCTTACCATCTCTGAGATCTAGGTGTTCATACAGACAATATCTATGTCTATATCTACTTACTTGGCCACCTTGATCATACTTTGACGGTCTATGAAGTATTTTTCTCGATGTAACTTGAACCTACAGAATATAAAAATAGGCGCATGACAAATAGCTCAACGAGTGATTCCTGAACTGAATCAACATTTCTCCCAAACTCTACAGCGCCAAATAGAAAAATCTCAAATGTATATGTTGGACAATTGCATTTTATACGTACACGTTCCAACAAAAGAATATAAAAATAGGCGCTTGAAAAATAGCTTGAGTGATTCCTAACCTGAATCGAGGTTTCTACCAATTCCAATTTATTCGTACATGCTCAAACAAAAAGTTATGACGTTCTTTTTGTAAGTGAGCGAAATGTTTTTTGACAAAACAAATATTTTCGTGTCCCTCCTGTTTGTTCGACATATCTCTAAGAGCAGCCACTTTCGGCAGATACTTACGTTCCGAATTGTGAGTCTTGAACACACAAACCAACAGCTGGCCCACCCTGCACTTTATTGGCAACTGCAAGACATTGTGCTTAATTAAAGACTCCTAAAGAATTGCTACGCATACTGAACACTATAATCTGTAGTACAACATCCACAAATCCACTTAATGACGTACTTTCTATATAAAAAGTTTAAAACGTTCTAGAACCAGAAAAAAGTCTTCTACGCCAAGAGCCAAAAAAACTGCTTTTGCTTTTAAATTTAGCTATTTAAAAATAAAATAATTTTGGTTTGCTTTATTGGAGCGATGGGATATTTTTTTAAATCTACTTTTAAATTTCAATTTTGGTTGGTTTAATGCATTTAAAATAGATTTAGAAAAGTACGTCAGTAAAAGCAATCATAATTTCAAACAGAATATAATTAATTTAAAAATACAGATTAAATTTTGAATTTTAGCCAAAACAGATATTTTTTCTCAAAAAATTCAATTATTGGACATATAAAATTATGCAAGTAAATATTTGACAAAAGTTTTGAGCTTTTTAAACTAAACAAATGCATCATTGACGGCCTATGCTCCAATAGGAGATAAAGGTCATATAAATGCATCATAATAAACTTCAAATTCAATTTAGTACAATCTCACATTAATCTAATCTATAAAAGTCTATCGTGGTTGGTACAGTGATTAAATTTGCTTATCAGACAAGCTACTAATAAAAACATATCTTCACTGTAGTTAAAAACACTAAAAATAATATTTGTATTAAAAATAGGTCCGGAACTAACTAGTTTTTGAAGTAAAAGGGTTCTGTAGTGGCACAGTTGATGTATTCCAAAATTTCAATGGCATTTTAGTTGAAAAAAATCTCAATATTAGTTCCAATAATTATGCTAATTGATTTCAATAAATAACTAATAATATTTGCATACAAAACTGAGCGATATTTTCTTAAAATTCGAATACAGAAACTAAAGCCAACCTTGTATTATATTTTTGCTTGCATGCTTCTTTATGCATAACTATTAGAGATATTCTTACAAAATGAAGATTTCCTTCCAGCTAGCCTTCTTATTGGGCGTAATCCATAATATAAAACATGCATTCCTATTGTAATAACTTAATATTGCTTGCATTGAAAACAGTTTTACAAAAAATTTTACAGAAGTGTACTGGCCGGATATACAGCAATTGAATTCAATCAATAAATAATAATATTTGCATACAAAACTGAGCGATATTCGCTTAAATTTGAATAATTAGGCGTTATCCGTAATACAAAAGATACAGTCTTATTGAAATAACTTGCATTGAAATCAGTTTTACAAAAATTCCTAAAGAAATAACTCTTTGTCGCAATCCGCATTTAACTCAAAGGATTGTCAGAAATCTAGAAAGCCGTGTTTCAGTTCCTATTTGAAGTCTCTGCTCCCTTCATTACATAATTTAAAAGTGCTCCCTAATATTTCTGTTCCAACTGCTTCTTGCTTTTTATATATAGAAAACTCCGTCAGCTCATTTCCAGCATACCACTGAACCAAACCATTCTTCTTATCTGCCGTACTGCTTACAACATTCAACTGCATTGGCTTTTCTTTTTATTGATGTATCCTTTTAGAGATATTCGTACAAGACGTAGATTTTCTTCTACCGATCCTTCTTATTAGGCGTAATCCATTATACAAAAGATACAATGTAACAACTCCAGAATAAGATTGACAGTTTTACAAAAATTTCTACAGGAATGGATCTCTGGCGCAATCCGCACTTAAACAATACAACTCAATGGATTATCAGAAATCTGAAAACACGTTCTTCAATTTCTAATTAAAGTCTCTGCTGAACTACTCGGTTTACACTCCTCATATGATTTGAAAGCGCTCCTTAATATTTCTCTTCCAACTGCTTCTTGCTTTTGATACATTAAAAACTCCTTCAGCTCATTGAACCAAACCATTCTTCTTTTCTGCCGTACTCCTCACAACATTCAACTGCCATGCCTTCTTTTTTTTCATTTTATTTATGTAATTTTTATTGAAAATGTTTTGTTTTATTAAAAACCATTTTTATATATTTAAACGTTTCGCTTCGCTTTCTTCTTGTGCTGATTTTATCCATACATACATATAGGTTCTCCTCTTTTTTTTGTTTTTCTTCTTTATTATTTATTATTAAAGTTACATATGAACTTAATTTATAATGAATTTGTTTTTATTATTTTTTAATATTTTTTCGCTTTTTTTAATTTTATTCAGTAATCAGTAATATTAAACGTTTTTGTATTTCCTTTTTTGAATCGCCCCCGCTTTGCTCGCCTGCTTCTGCTGCTGCTCTGCTTGCTGCCGCGTTGGCTCTTATCCGCATTATAATATAATATATTTATATATAAACGCCGCATGTTGCGCGCTTCTAGCCTATGTGCCCCGCCTGCTCTCTGCTACTTTGCTGCTTCACTGTACTTCCACTGTACGTCCGACGACTTAATGCGCCCTGGCCGGACTGCCTCAACCCATACAAAACAAACATACAAATAAATAAGATACATGTATGCGTCTGTCTGTCTGTGTGTGTGTTTGTGTGTATGTGTGTGTATGAGCGCTGCAGCACGACTTTGCATCTGATAGATACAACACTAGCAGTTTCTAGTTGTTATTTTTATAAATTAACAAATTTAGCTAAGTAGTGGTAGTTGTTGTTGTTGCTTGGTTGGTTGGTTGGTTTGATTGGGTTGGTTTTATTTCTTCTGCTCTTCCGCTGCGCCTGATTTTTGTTGTTGTTTTGTTTGTTTTATGTATCTCGTCTAAAATGTGAGCCTAAGATTTTTGCCATTTAATAATGAACTTGTTCAATGCGTTTTCAACATGTTGGGTCAATTGTTTTTTTTTTTTAAATGGTTTTCTCTTTTTTTGTTTTTTTTTCAACTTTAAACATACATATATAATTTTCTTGTATTTAACTGCATGCCGTTTTTGCTTTTTGTTATTGTTGCCGTTTTATTTATCTTTTTCTTATTTATGTTGTTGTTTATACTTTTTTTTGTTGTTTTATAATGCGATGTAATATGTGTAAATGTAAGCTGCATAGTTGCATACGGATATATCCAGCTTAAAGGAAATAATCTGGTGTTCTTCGTGTAACATGTGGTTCTCCGCGCCGCGGTGCTGGATCAAATTGTAGGCTGGAAAGAGGAAAGAGTATCAAATCGTCAGCACATTTGTTATATATAA
The DNA here is from genome assembly GCA_037043745.1 of Chymomyza amoena. NCBI lineage: Eukaryota > Metazoa > Arthropoda > Insecta > Diptera > Drosophilidae > Chymomyza > Chymomyza amoena. Next base: position 53,384 of record JBAMAX010003496.1, read on the forward strand.
GTCTAATTATAAGTTAGATGTCTACGACTAGTTTGCTCAAAGTCCATTGTTTCTTAGACGTTATTTGCTAAAGCTGTGTTTACGCTGCCATCTTATCCAATATTAGATAACGAATGCTAATCAGTTTCGCTTCTATATATACTTAGTAATAATTTTGCGTCTATTGTTCAAAACTGATAAAACGAGTTTTCTGCAAATGACGCCTATTCAGGTCAGGCGACGATTGAACAAAAAACTTTATTACATTTTAAACAGTATAATTAAATTAATTGAACGTGTTGAAGCTAATTATAATCACTCTTAAAAAATGACTCATTTTTGGCGATAAAATCGAGAAAAAAAACTTGTGCCTTCTTCAAAATTAAACAATTTAGCTTAACGCTTGAAACAAGAGTGTGCCAGAGATCCTTGGTTAGTTTTGTTTTAGATATGTTACGAAACCAGACAGCTTCGAAATCCCTCTAATGCGGATGGCTGGCGCACAGAATTTTTTTCTGGCTTGAAAACAGTTGCAATGAATTCTAGAAACATCCTTAAGCTGCTAGAACACCAGAGCAATTTAAAATATGCTAATTATTAGCTGCACTTCGACTCTAGAGCTTCTTATAACTAGCCAAGTATCTCTGACAAACATCATGCATCGATATTCTATGCCCATCCAAAGAGAATTACTTCTTCTGGAAAGAGCACTTTGACGCTTAGGACCCTAGAGGGAGCCAAATATCTCTAACAAACATGATGCATCGATATTCTATGCCCATCAAAAAGAGAATTTCTTGTTCTGGAAAGCGCATCACAATCTGCAAGTGTGTGCTGGCAGGCAAACAGTCCTGCTACAACGCTTGCCAACTTACAATGAAAATTTAAGTGAATCATCCAGTTCCATAAGTGCCGCTTGGTTACCACATCTGTAGCAATAATTTGGCGCTGAGAATATTGTGACGACATTCCGGTCGTGGCACCAATTGTAGCCTTCCATGACCAGCTGATGTGCACGTGAGACCAATGTCAAGCCGTTTGTGTTATTAAATGTTTCCGAAATGTCCTAAGCGCATGACACGAAAAAAACAAGCATAATTAATCAAAACGACACACAATTAATGATTCTAACTCACCTGTCCAAAGGTGTAGCCAGCGCCGCGGGGAGAAATGCCCCAACCGCCCCTGTCATCGGGATCGGACCACAGCAAATCGCACATAGGTCCCTCATGTGGCACCTCCTGTAAACGATCCAGTGCGCGTATATGATCCAAGCTGTCAATGGAGGGACTCAAGCCGCCATGCAAACAGAATATTTGTCCATCCACCAGCGCCGTCAGTGGTAAATAGTCAAACAAATCGGTGAAATACTTCCACACATTGGCATTGCCATACTTGCGCAGACACTCATCATAGAAGCCATAGACTTGTGTAATCTGACGCGATTCATGGTTGCCGCGCAGAATGGTAATACGCTCGCGATAGCGCACTTTAAGCGCCACGAGTAAAGTGACCGTCTCCACGGAATAGTAGCCACGATCCACATAATCACCCATAAACAAATAGTTTGTATCGGGTGATTTGCCGCCTATCCTGAACAGCTCCATAAGATCGTGGAACTGACCGTGCACATCGCCGCATACTGTGACTGGACATTTTACTTCCTGCACATTAGATTCCTTGGCGAGGATTTCCTTAGCCTACAAAAAAGCACAAACAAATAAAAACAAAAACATTACACAGGGCTGCTGATAAAAGAAATGACGCTTTTGCATGACTCATGGCGTCGTCTACATGTATGTAAATAGTTCCGGCTGCACAGCAAAAGGCGGAAAAGCAAATGCGTTTTAAGATTTGTATATTAACCAGCTAATTTGCTGTTTTCTCTGTTGTAACCTTGCTTGATAATTTCCGTCTGCCCACGATTTTGCAATGTTCATTTTTGGCACAGACCAATACAAATGCTAATCACGAGGCTATGAAACGCACACAAACGCACTTTATTGGCCAAAATATCAATGGGGCACCCTTTGCAGGGTGTGGAGGCAGCTAATAGCAGAGCAGGCCACAACTGCGTCAGCAGCAACAGTGGCGGCACTTGACCAGACGCCCCAGACAGCGGGTTCGCCTATTGAGCACTCAGTATTTGGGTGACGCAAACATAACCCTACTTATTGTAAGGGAATCAATTGGAAAAGTTGTATTTGTGTGTATATATGCAACAAATTGAGAACAATTAAGATATCGGCGCTTCTGGTGTGAATATAATTTCAATTTGTTGAATTAAATTCAATATTGTGGAAAAAACACAATACACACATACAAATCAACGATATTTATTGTATATACATTTATATGTCTAGTACATAGATACATACACACATATACATCTACATGCATACGCACGTATGTATCATTCTAAGCACACCAACACACAACATTAAGTAATATTTTATTTAAGGGGAAATATACAAACAGACGCACATGCAACGTTTATCACCTGTGCAGGCGCAAGGTCGTTTAATCTTTTGCCAATTGAATAAAAAATTCAAGTGCTCTGCTATCATTAAACAAACAAACTCCAGTCATACATAAATAAAATTATATATTTAAAAATGTATTTAGCTAGGTTTGCCCATTTAACCAAGCGCGCACTACGGTTGTCACACTCGCACGCAAGTGCGTCACTATTGTTAGCTTGCTTGCACTTGTGCTGCGCATAGCGGCCGCTTGGCTGTTGGAATTTACCAATATTCCAATATGGCGACACAAAGCCGCCACCATTTGCAAAATTACTGACATGCGATGACGGAGAAAATTATTTTTAAATTTTCAAATTGCACTTTTGTATGAAATGCAACGACGTTGACCTACCTTATCACACAGCGTGCGAACCTGCGTTTCTGTTAGCTGGTTGCATTCATTCAACTGCTCTATCCATTGATCAAGATCTTTTGTTGTTGCTTTATCTTCCATCGCAGTTGTGGTGGAAGAAAAAGTCTCGTCAATCTTTGTCGATTCAATTTTGACGGCTTTTTTTACGACGGGTACAAAACAAAAATATTTCTTTCACTGCGTTTTTTCAAACGCCACCTGCACTTGTTCTCTTCCGCACTTGTTTTCTTCACAGTAATTTTGCTCTATTTTATGGAGCAAAATTTCGTTTTTGCGATTTTATTTTTTCCCAAATGCGACGAGACAACGACACGACGATGAATGAAATGAATATGAAGAAGAAGACAGCAGTAGCAGACCGATAGCGGGTATCGATAGCTGCAAAAATATTGATATTTTCTTCTGCATATAATTTTTAGAAAATTGCAACTAAAAATACGTGTAACCTGTTTTGTTTAAATAAAATTATGTGTTGATAACGTTACAAAAGAGATTTTGTTTAAAAGTTATTAACCACAAATCAACTCTGCGTTAGTATATCGATTATTTATTTTATAAATAAGAATACACAAAGGGAAATTATTTTTAAGTTGTTTTAATTAATATTACTGTTTATTTTATTTATATTTATATGTTTGTAGGCTTATTTTAATCAATCATTAGTGTATTTATAAGAAAAATCAAAGTGCAGCAAGCTGCCAAAAAACATCGCAAAATTTGCTCACGCCGTGATTTTTATAGTACTTTGGTATTATTTTCTTTGCGCCTTTTTTGGTATTATTTTAGTACGTTTTGTGCAACAAATTTCTCTTCCTCTTTTTACCTAACTTGCAGCGCGTTGGACGTGTTTCCTTGCGCTCCGGTAGCAATTAAATAATTTATTAATTATGTCTGAAACCTTGCAATTGCGCGGTACTTTGATCGGCCACAATGGCTGGGTCACCCAGATCGCCACCAACCCCAAGGATCCCGATACCATCATTTCGGCGTCTCGTGGCAAGTATTTCAAGCCGTTTGTTTTATTTTTGAGGTTAAGTCTGTGGGCTGCTGTGGCACTTAATCCACTAAAATCCATGCAATCCTCAGAAAAACTGCTCATATAATAAATGTTTTATATTAACGCTGTTCTTTTAATACAGACAAGACTTTGATTGTCTGGAAATTGACCCGCGATGAGGATACCAACTACGGCTATCCCCAGAAGCGTCTCTATGGACACTCCCACTTCATCAGTGATGTTGTGCTCTCATCTGATGGCAACTACGCTCTGTCTGGCTCCTGGGATCAGACTTTGCGCCTGTGGGATTTGGCTGCTGGCAAGACCACTCGTCGCTTCGAGGGACACACCAAGGTGGGATAAGTTTTCAATTGATTTTCAAGAGCTTAGGGCTTAGCATTGATATTGATATGAAAATATGAATTTAAAATGGTTGTAATGGCGTTAGAAAAAAAGTAAACAATGACTAGCTTAAGGTTAGGTTTAGTGTTAGCCACGCCATTACCGAAAAAAACCATTAAAAATTATGAATTGCGCCTATGCGAGGCAGAATTTCTGGATGTCATCGGTACGTTCCGTGCACGATTCCTCAGACTTATTTTTTGAACCATTCGCGTAAGTAGCAAATAATATTAAACAAAAACAACATCGAGATTATGCGCATTTTTAGAAACAAGTCTTAACATATTCTTTTCTTATCCAATTTTTTAGGATGTGCTGTCTGTTGCCTTCTCCGCTGACAACCGTCAGATTGTCTCGGGCTCTCGCGACAAGACCATCAAGCTGTGGAACACTTTGGCTGAGTGCAAGTTCACCATCCAGGAGGATGGCCACACTGACTGGGTTTCCTGCGTGCGTTTCTCGCCCAACCATTCCAACCCCATCATCGTGTCTTGCGGTTGGGATCGTACCGTCAAGGTCTGGAACTTGGCTAACTGCAAGTTGAAGAACAACCATCACGGCCACAATGGCTACTTGAACACCGTAACCGTCTCACCCGATGGTTCTCTCTGCACCTCTGGTGGTAAGGACGCCAAGGCTTTGTTGTGGGATCTTAATGACGGCAAGAACCTGTACACTCTGGAGCACAATGACATTATCAATGCTCTGTGCTTCTCGCCCAACCGTTACTGGCTGTGCGTTGCCTACGGCCCATCCATCAAGATCTGGGATTTGGCATGCAAGAAGACCGTTGAGGAGCTGCGCCCTGAGGTTGTCTCGCCCACATCCAAGGCCGATCAGCCACAGTGCTTGTCCCTGGCCTGGTCTACCGATGGTCAGACTTTGTTTGCTGGCTACTCTGACAATACCATTCGCGTCTGGCAAGTGTCTGTCTCAGCTCATTAAGCTGATTCCGTATCTTAAAATATTTAAGAGTTAAATGAATGCTAAACAGTTTGTTAAGAGCAACAAAAATAAAGTCTTAGTAAGCGTTCTTTAAAATTTTGAGTTTTTTTTATTGGGATCTGCAAGAAATTTGTAGTAAAAGTCGTTTTGTTTTTAGATATTTATTATAAATAAACACATTCATAAATACTTTTAATTCTACGAGCATAGCAACAAATAAATAATGGGATGAAATTAAAGTGCAGTGATTTGGTGATTGTTAACAATTTTTACAAAATATATATTTTGCCTAGTATAACCAAAAGTATACATAATTAAACTTAATAAACAATAAATATTTGTATATTCGGTTTGCCGAAACTTTTAAACTCTTGTAAAAGTGATGAGGAAGGATATGTGCCTCTTTTTATTAAACAAAAAACTTTTGAGTATTTTTCATAAGTTTTCAATATCATTGCAAAACAGACTTTCGTTTTTACTTAAAAATTAAAGATTGCTTTTAGCTGCAAAACGTATACTTAAAGCTGCCTGAAACCTTTCAACATTTTGTTGTATAGTCTTGAATATTAAATTATAATTATGTGTCGTTAGGTTACATAAGGGATTTCATTGGGAACTTAGTAATTAAAAATAAAAAATGATTATCCTTATAAGGTAAGAAATTAAACGTTTGTAAGTGGCAAATCGAATAAGCATTACTTTTCTTTTTCATTAAGTCAATTTTCAATAAATTTCAAATTTAAACGACTTTTTAACGATTGAAGGTACATGAAAAAAAGTATCCTGAAATTTTATGTTATTATAAACATAAAAATTTGATTAATTTTCATTTAGCTTTCATTTATCGTATGACATTACTTAAGTACTAAACACTTATTAATCTAAAGCATTTTTGGTAAGTTATTTTTATAAACTTTAAAAATTATAAAAAATTACGTTATTTGCTGCATATTTGTTTTACGTAGTTTTCAAATTTGCAAGCAATTGATATAAAAACAAGAGATTTCTGCACAAACATGAAGCTTTAAATTATTCGAAATCGAATTTCCAGTTTTGGAAAACCGATTAAGCTTAAATAAATAAGCTCTATATGTTTTATCGATAAAATCATTCGATTTCATAATTTTTTAGCAATTTTTTCATTCATTGCTTGTGTTTAAGATTGTTGTTCGCTGAAAATGATCTGCTGGACGATATAAATAATTTAGTACAACATCTATTCAATAGATAAATTCACTTTTACAAGAGTATAAAAATAAAAAAAACAATTGGACATTGCATATGTGATGTGTGTTGGATAGCAAACAAAAAAAAAACCAACTTGCACATAAAAGCAAGTTTGTTTAAGTAAAAAAATTTGGGCACTTTTGTTGCTAAGGGCTTAGAGCATATGCTAGGCACTTGTATCACTAACGCCGCCTTTTCACTTAACCTTAATCGAGTTGGAGCGCTCGATTTTATTAACAGGTGCCGGAGGTTTGGCCAGCACAGCTGTGCGCACCGCCTCGGCTGATTTGCCAGCGTTTGTGCCTATTTTGTAGACATCGTTCTTGAAAATGATGACCAATACAGTAATGTTGTCTACCGAACCGCGCTTATAAGACTCCATGGCCAGCGACTTGGCGCCAAAATCTGGCTCTTTTAGATGTTCGCTGACAAAACTGCAGGCTTCCTCGTTGCTAAATGTATCCCAAAGGCCATCAGAGGCCAATATCAAAAATTTAGGTCTGTAAAGAGCAAATTCACAAGTCAATATAGTAGGCATGACGTAGTTCAGCTGTACTCACTTGTGGTCATTCAACTCGAACGTCAGTATGTCGGGATTAGCTATGACTAGATTCTTATCTTTTAGCGGGTAATCACCCATAGCACGTGATGTGGCCAAGACGCCAGCAACACGCCATACGCCGCGAAAAGCTATAAAACCGCCAGCATCATGTATGCGTTTGCGTTCACGCACCTGCTGTGGCTTGTGATCAAATGACAGAGGTATTGCAACACCTCTGGCATCATACATAACGCCGCGTGAGTCGCCCACGTTGGCAACAATTAATTTAGTGCCCTGCATTATGGCAATCAACGCTGTGGTGCCCGCAATATTGGTCTGCAAAAGTTGTTTAAAAGGATTATAAGCATGTTTTCTCTCTACTCTCTGCCAGTACCTACCGTGCGTTTGGCCTGCTCAACCAGCTTGTAGTCTGCGGACATAATTTCATCGCTGATGAGCTTGCCAAAATTAATGCGGCCATTCTCGATGTAACATTTGGCATCATAGCTCGGCGGTGGTCCATTGTTGCTGCCCTGTGCGTTGTTGTTGGCGTTTAAAAATGTATCTTTAGCGGAATTGCTACCTCCGCTGGCCCGCATAGCCGTATTCAGCTGTGCAGTATAAAAGTCCGCAATTGATGCTTCCGTTGTCTTTGATTTGAGCACGCTGCAGTCGGCCGTAGTGCTGTGTGCCTTGCGTAAACTGTCCCGCCGCGAGACGCCCGAGGGCTCGGCATTTTCTTTGTTGTTTTCCTTGCGGCTCTGTTTGCGTGCCAGATAGGGGCTCTTGTCATAGTCCACGTAATCATTATTTTCGCCATCAACCTTTAACAGTTTTGTCAATTCGTTTAGCTTGTTGTAGATATTTTTGACCAACACGTCCTTGGCAAAGTCAGCAGCAAATTCGCCGCCATGGCCATCGAATACAGCAAAAAACGAAATGCCTGTGTTGCTGCTGATGTTTTCCTCGATTATAAATCTATAAGTAAAACGAATATTATTAGTTATGCATCAATTAAATGTTGTTTTCGTAATGAACTTGCAAAATGTAGCTATATTATATATCTTAGAAATGAAGCTGTTTTGGGCAAGAGACTAATGCGCAGAGGATATAAGATGTTTTTCTGACTGAACCTACTGTCGTCGACTCTGGCAAAGAACAGCATTTGCTTGCTAGCGCACTCTAAGATTAAATCCCTGCTTAGATTTTGTTTCTTTGACTAGTTACAAGTAGGCACAGATCCTTAGCTTTAACTAAGACACTGCACTAAATTACAATTGCTCTAGATCTCAAAAAGAGCAGCGTATTTTAATTGCCTTTATTGCCGATAAGCATCCTTTAAATTTTATCGCCCAATAACACTAGCAGCTATTCTTACCAACACTTGCCAAAACAAGCAATCATTACCAGCACTAATTATAACTGGACCAACAAATTACACTTACAGCACTTGGAAAAATATTAACCAGCACTGATTTACAATATGGCGGCAAGCTAACTAGTGCTATGATTAAAAGACACTATTCCTTGCACCTGTTGCCAGCATATTATTCAAGTCTACAATGCTTACCTGTCTTCCATGCGTGGCCTACGTCCTAGCACTGCAAAAGCGGCACTCTGCTGTCGCACCTCTTCCCAACTCTGATGATCATCCACACTGGCTGCCATTTCCATCATACGTGAGGCCTTTTGACGGCCCCACGTAGCCTGGATGCGCCCCAATATGCTGCGGCTCCAGACATCTACAGCTTGCAAATAGATCAATAATATGAACAAAATGACGCCGCAGAATAAAACTTCTGGACGCAGCACATATAGGCGGCATAGTTTCCAAACATATGCCAAGGGCGAGTTAATGGACGAGAAGCCCACCGCAAACTTGGATAAGATTTTCATATGTGAAACGTAAGTCTGATAAAAAACTTTATCTTCCAGTTCGTCATCCATGAGCGATCAGATCAAGTGGCTGTGGTGGGTCGTTTACTGTTTACTTTATACTTTATGTTTAGCTATTTCTGCTTAGTGGCGTCGTCGCGCACTATTTTTCTTTACAATTGAATTTTACTTTAGCTGCATGCAGCAGACACACAAACAAACATACAACTACCACGTATGTGTGTGTATGGTTGTTTTTTTTCGTTTTAAAAAAATCACAACTGTTCAATATATGGTCTAATTTGATTTATATATTATAAACACTTGATGCCGCACGTCAGGCGCACTTTCAGTTTTGTTTTTTTCGGATATATTATTTACTATATTTTTCTCGATTTGTGTGTGGTTTTATTTGCGCACTAAATGTCCCTTATTTTTTTGTGGGCTGAAACGTCACGTTTGGGTTGTCGGCTGCTTTGGGGTGGCTCTTAATATGCTACATCTGTTTGTATCGACTCGTTCGCCGTTCTTTGGCATTATATTATTATATTTTCAGATATTCTTATTATAGACTGCGTTGCTCTATAGCGCTTGCATGTACGCGACATATCTATTATATGTGTATGTTGTGGCACATATGTGATGGATGTATGTATGTATATATATTATAATTTATATATGCATACAAATGTCTTCTGCGTGTAATATAAAAGTTGATTTTATATCTACATCAAACGCAATACGCAATAGCAGTTAAGTTAATGCGTTGTTAATTCACGTTTTCATTCATTTATCTATTTATTTATTATTATTTATAACCACTTGCACTTGTTGACCCAGACACAGAGACAGAAACTTTTATATCGATTCAGTAGTAAAAGCAGAATAGAATCATCTGTGAATTGTACGTGCAAAATTGGTTTCCCAGGGCTGCCAACGTGGTTGCCACATAAAAAGATTAAGCTAACAAATGGGCAACTTTGTGCGCTCTCTCAATAAGACGTTTGAGAGCTTTGAATTTTCGTGTAGCGTTGGAAAAATCATCAAAATTGAAAAAATAAAAGTTAATACAATCGAGTCCGACAGTGTAATACCCTGTACATTTTTCTCGAAATAAAATGTACTCCTGCATATTCCTTCTAAGAATTTTCAAATTGGAACATTTCTTGTTTCGGTGCAAAACGATATTTATACCTATAGGTTCCGTAAATTTCTACCGGTTCTGATAAAAATCGAAAGTTACGACAAAGAAGATAATTAAATTATATAAGTTGATGGCTGTAGGAAAAAGCACGATAAAATGTAGGGGGCATCGTTAAAATTAGGATGTGAATTTGTTCATTAGATTCATTATGAATCAGCTTACCGAAGCTTGTTATTGTAGGTCCCTTATTACCATAATTACGTAAAGCCATATGACTTCCGTTAAATTTGTCCGATTTAGCTAATTTTTGATACACAGATGCAAGTTACTACGACGCATGGCCCTGATAAATGGCTAAGAAACTCAAAAATATGGGAACGGGAAAAGATATGGACATGATTCAGGTAACTTCATCTTCTTAGGAACTATGCGCATCAGCTGGTACAGTTTCGTATATCTACCTCTAATAGTCTCCGAGATCTAGGAGTTCATACAGGACATAGCTCTATCGCTACTTGAGGTTATGATAAGCATTTTTCTATAATATATATCCCAAATGGATAGCACCAAATATACTTACCTTTGTGGGTTTCCTAATGACTGTGGTAAATTTTTTACTAATTGCTTACTATGACTGGGACTTCACGGCAGCAAATGATCTTAAAGTGGGCAATACTGTGCCCATTTGGGTCTGGAGCGTGGCAGCCATTAATATATTGATCTATTATAATTTGGGTGAGCTTTTATTTCTTGAGGATCTATGCTCCACTAGTAGAGGATTTCAAGGAGAAGAAGAATCTTTAATTTTAACCCTTTGATTTTTATACTAATCCATTTTTCTAATCCTTATAGATGGCATGGATGGTAAACAGGCGCGTCGCACTGGCACCAGTGGACCCCTGGACGAGCTCTTTGATCACGGTCTGGACTCATATTCAGCTGCATTGATACCCATCTATATATTCTCACTCTTTGGCACTGCGGATCTGCCGCCCATACGCATGTTCTTTGTTATATGGAACGTTTTTCTTAACTTCTATTTGACGCATGTGGAGAGTACAATACGGGTGTTATGTTTCTGCCCTGGGGCTACGATTTTACCATGTGGGTGAGTAAAATTTATTTTAAAAAAAATGGCGTACGGAAAGTCGGGACGACTTTGGGATACCCTGTACGACTAGCTTGTAATAAAGTCCGATTTCTTCACAAAAAACCAAAAACAGAAGAATTTTTAAGCAAAAATTTTTTTTTTAACCGATCGTTCCTATGGGAGCTATATGATATAGTCAACTGATTTCAATAAAATTTGACACAGTGCTTAAATACCTTAAAAAAGATCTGAATGCCGAATTTAGTTCAAATATCTTTACAAACAATCCAAACACAACGAATTTTGTATAAAAATCCTTTTTTTGGACCGATTCCTCCTATGGGAGCTATATGATATAGTCAACCGATTTTGATTAAATTTAGTACAGTTCTTAGGAACTTTAAAAAAGTTACGAATACCAAATTTGATTTTAATATCTTCACAAACGAACGAGACAACAAATTTTGTTCAAAAATCGATTTTTTTGGAAGATCGGCCCTATGGGAGCTATGTGATATAGTCAACCGATTTTGATAAAATTTGGTACAGTGCTTAAGAACTATAAAAAACTTTTGAGTGCCAAATTTGATTACGATATCTTTATAAACAAACGAATTATTCATTTAACACTTTCATTTTTTTTTTCGAGGTCGTCTGAATCAGTCAAAAAAATACAAAATTCGTTGTATTTCGTTTATTTATGAAGATATTATAATCAACCCTCAATTCTTTTTTTTTAAGAAAAAAAAAACGATTATTTAGGACGGATCGGTCAAAAAAAGTTTTTGGTAAAAATTCGTATTTTTTTCGCTTGTTTATGAAAATAACGTCACCAAAAACAAATAAATATCTTTTTGCAATGTAGTGGTACAGAGTATCCCAAAGTCGTCTTTAACGTACGCAATTTCCAGATTTTAAATATATTAAGCCTTACGGTCTCTAGGTGATAATAATTATTCTGGCTCTAATTACAAATTTAACCAAATCAAAATAGACATGGCTGAGAAATAACTCTCAACTCAACTTTTTCTCAGCACAGACCCTATTGTAGTTATATGCTGTTGAGTTAATATAATATATTCCAATATTTCGGTATAATGAACTAATAAATTTAAGGGAATTTAAGAAGTGTGATTTTATTTATTTACTTAATTTTCCAAATTAAGCATTTAAAAACGCGCTAAATTTAAAATTCCCAAATGTACAATAAATCAGGAATTCACGATTTAGTAAATCTAGTTTTTGCGCCACTTTTTAATTTTATAACTTAAAAGCAAACGTAAATAGCCTGTTTACATTAATAAACTCCATTTGAGTATTAATTATTTGAATAAAAACACTTCTCTAACAAATTTTTAATTTTTTGAAAGTGTAGGCTAGCTAATTTTGAAACAGCCGACTTAATTTTATTAATTTACTTACTAAACAGATAATAAAGAGATAAGCTTCACTACTAATAAAGTCGTTTTTGCCTTATCGCAGAAATTTGAATTAAAAACGATGACCCCAAAGCAAAGTAAACAAATTCAAACTACATGACGTCATGAGCGCCCTCGCAGTTTGTTTATTTACGCCCATCGATAGTTTCACGAACTGTTGATGTGCCAGCAATATATCGATAAACAATGCGCCAGTGTGCTAAATGACTGACTTAAAAGTGCTGCAAAAAATCTTATCGCGATAACTTTTGCTGCTGCTGCTCTTGTAATACTCTTTCAAGAAGCATGTCAATTTTTTATAGTTCTTTTACCATAAACTAACTTTAAAATAGATTTGTATATTGTAAAAGTAAATGTCGACGTTTAGTTTGCAGTGGGCTTCACTATTTTTTTCATTAAACGCATTGCTGCTTACCTGCGCTTCTTTGTGGGCGTCTATTACGTCTATCCATGATGAAATTAACTTAAAATATATTTTATATTATTGTATTTTATAACTTTACTAATACTGCTTAAAGGCAAAGCAAATAAAATGTATATATTGAATTTTGCAAAACAATTTTATAAACGTCATGTCAGCCAGCATACAATTTGTTGTTTGTAAATATTTCGAAAGTTACAAAACACACACACGCACACTGAATTAATTAAAACAAACAATATAAATATTATATATTATATTTTTTTATAATATGTATTCCAAACACACACAAAAATCAACGAACAAAAACAATTGCCGCACGCGTCGGGCAAGAACTAAAACAAAACAAAAAGACAAACCGCCAAATTGGCAATGTACAGCCAGAATGTTATACATTTAACGATGGGTAAATAATATATGCAATATATTTCTATATATTATTTATTATGTTTTAACATTGCGCTGCATGTAATGCCTAAAAGATTTATATTATATATTGTTTACATACATATTTACCATTTAGCGGCCGTTGCAGACAAAGGGTCTTAAGAGCTTATTCGCTCTTATAGTATTAAATAAAATGTCTATAACTTAAATTTGTGTGTAGGTATTTATTTAATTAATCATTTATTTAGTTCAATGCTCTGTCCACAACTTTTTGGACTCGGCTAAATTATACACAAATGTTTATAAGTAGGTAGATAAAAACTTAGCTCAGTGTACACAATATAAAAAAAGGTATCAATTTAAAATTTTTAATTTACATTGCAGTGTAGGCTTACAGTACAAAACGTAACGGTTACTTAACATTTTTTATTTATTTAAATATTAACTTTGCATTTATTTTTTTGTGTTTTGTTCATGAATATGGCAATGGTGTATAGCGCACAGGCTGAAAGATCATCCAATCCCAGCAATACGTCAATGGCCATGGCTAAATGTAGAAAAGTCTGAAAGATATAGAAAAGTAGATTTTGTTTTAGAAAGGAGTATGTATATAAGTTTAGTATATGGTATACATATAGTATGTAAATTACTTAAATCTAATCTACCTCAGGTGAGTTAAACCGAAAATCATAGAGCAAGGTTAGGTTAGGTTGATTAGGCTGTACATTCAATAATTGAGATCACCCAAAGACCTGAGGTCTAATTTTATAAATGTAGAAAAAAGTGTAAAAGTGAAAGGAGAAGGGAGATATAGGAGAAGATTATCTCGAGCGTCAAAAAGATTTGGTGGCCATTCCTAGTCACCTAAATCCAATAGAACTTTAAAAGTGTAAGGAGGAGGGAGGGAAAGAGGAAAATTATCTCAAAGTTCAAAAAGATCTGGTGGCCATTTCTATTCAAGTAGGTCCCTTAAAACAAGGTACTCCGCCTTAATACTGAATGTGAGTGGTACGACAGTAATTTGACTTTGCAGCTTCTTCCTTTTTCTCCAGCTTATAGCCCATTGTTGCAAGAATCCTTTGAGAATGTTTCCAAAAAGGGATCATCCATAAATTACGTTACGCTGATTTTCGTCAAAATAGATCCCGTTTTTTACACAGTAACGAAAAATTTCCGAAGATTTTGTATATAATTTTTGTCTCGGGACGCCTCGGCATACCCTCCTTCTCCCCTGAAGCGTAGTTTATGAATGATCCCAAGTAGACTAGAAGAGATGCTTTAAACAACTCTTCGCAACTTCCCTTCAAAGACAGACTAATTAAGAATCTCTTCCTTCATCTTTCTCCTGCTTGAGATTGATTTGTGATGGCTTAACCAACTCTTTCCAACTGCCCTTCAAATAATTGAGAATACCTTCAGCACAAAAGTCTTGTCTTTTTTAGCATTTTCTTAGCTTTCCTTCCTTCTTTCTTGAGTTTATTTTATCAACATTTCGTTAAGATATGAGCAAAACCTTTGAAACATTCAAAAGCGTTTCGTCCGCTATTACGCATTAAAATTTCGATTAAATTAAAAAAATGCGATATAATTAAAATTGAAATTAATTTGTTTTTAAGTGCGGTTGCAATGAGCGATGTTTCTCAAGGACAATTACACCTATGGAATCATTTTTATTAGACTACTTTACAATTTAAAAATCTGGAAAAAATTAGTTTTTTGAAAATGCGTAATAGTTATCCCTAATATATCAACAAATTTATGTGATTTCCTGATCAGTATAATTTTTCGTAAGAATTGAATTCTTTTTTTTACGATAAATTTCAAACATTTTGCAAATGAAATTATCATAAGTATATAATATTATTTAGATTCTATATTTAAAAAATTCATCGATTTTTGCAAGCCCCCAGAATGCGGCTAATCCATTTCGAAAAAGTCAATTTGAGATGATTCCGAAAAGAGCCAAATAATTATATTGGATATATTTTCAGCACTTACAAAAAGAGCGAAAAGATTGGCGAAAACCGGTTAAGATACTTGTTTGAAAATGCTAAAGGCAGTGAAAATCTACAAAAGGGAGCGCTTTCGAACTCGATAAAATCCGATTTAAAAAAAAATGTTCTGGCCATTTCAATAATTAATACTACTTGTTTTTTCTATTGTACATTCATTCATTTCTATTTACCAAACATAAAGAAACCACATTTTGTATTATATAATTTTCACCCCAAAAAAAAATCTAAAATGGCGTTTTTGGCATTTTTTGCTCGGAGATCAAACTACCTACCAAATAATTTTACTGATGCTCTAAAAGACACAACTTGTAATTTACAAAAAAAAATTGTTTGTCACTCCAAAAAATCCCACTCTAGAGATATAAAGCCTTAAGGGATTTTTTTTTTTTGGGTAGTACAAATTTTGATTCATTTAGCCGTGCTCCAGAATTCGAATCAAAACAATTTATTCAGATTCGTTTTGAAACCGAATGTTTCGTGCTTCCATTTTCACCAAACCGAATTTTTCATGTGCTTCAAAATCGAATCGCCAAAATAGTATTAAAAAAGCATAAACGTTATACTGAAATAATTTTTTAAATATTCTTTGATATTCTCAGATTCTGTTAATCCTAACTTTAAGTTGTATTTATAAAAAACTAGTGGGCCCGGCAGACGTTGTCCTGCCCAAACTTTTTGAATAGTCTTAAAGTGTATAAACATCGTAAGATTCTCTACTTAGCTAATCTAGACAATCATTAGATTTTTGGATTAGTTGACTTTCATGACTCTCCAAAAAGCCGTATGGATGAACTTAAGTATTCTTAAGAGAGCTCGCATCTCTGATAAATTCATGGCCCACAGAAACTACAATTCAACCCCTTTGCGACTACGCTTCTGTCTGCACTTAATGTCCAATACCCGGTGTTGAACAATTTTCTACAATGCTCTATTCACGATATTCACGAAAATGCGTGTATCTCACGAACCAATATACATAAACACATCGCAAAAATCAGATTTGAAATTCATCGACGCGTTCTTGAGAACATCCGTAACTCGTAAAACATAAGTTTCTTTTATATATATAGATTTTACAATAGTAGGCTTAAAAGAATCGGTTCTAGTGTAGCTATTCGTAGTAAGCTAAACTTTCCTGTCAAAGTTATTGGGAAGACCGCAAGAAGTCGGGATGCGAATGAAAATAATGTATTTTTATATAAAAATCTAAATAATTTGCTTGCATATCTGGAAATAATATCGTGAAATCGGGTCTGAAAAAGATTCGATAGCTGTTAAAAGATTTTATATTTTAAGTTGTTGAAAACACGAACAGTTTCTAGGGAAGCTTTACGCTGCTGCTCTGTTTTAAAAGCTTTTGAAGATAAACCAATATAAATAATTGATTGGACAGCTTATGGAATAATTTGTAACAGCTTTCCACTTTTCTTTATAGAAAATCCTTGGGAAACTAGCTGATGGATATTGTTTCGGTAAGTTTCGAAATAAGTTTACATATGCCTTTTTTGCGAGAATTACAAAATTGAAATCAAAATTGTTTACTTGGCTTTTTCCAAGTAGATTAAAAATACCCTAAGAGAGCTTATAGAAAGGTTTAAAATTCTTTAAAAAAAAACTAGTTTTTAATTTTTCCCTTACTCAATTTTTGACGAAAAAACGGGTGCTAAAAAACGTTTAATTTAGGCTTATAATCTCTTGAAAACCCTTCCCAATTTTTGACATAAAAACGGATGCTTAAAAACTTAATTTAATTTAAACTTATAATCCTTTTATACCAACCTCTTAAAAACCCTTCTAGACAGTGCACTGGCGATAGCGCTCAGCATTCTCTTGTATGTTATGCAAATAGATGCTCAGCTCATCGTTAAGCGGTTTAATGGCATCCTGCAGCTTGAGCAGTATTTCATTCTTCTGTATATAGGTATCCTGCAGCAGATTCAGCTCCTGCAGCTTCTCATTGGTATCGACGGTGAGCTTAGAGGCACGCTGCAGCAGCCTCTTGGCACGTTCGCGCGCATTCTCGGAACGATTGGCGCGATCAGTCAACGTTTGATTGGTGGCACTTGTCGAGGATTGCAGATTGCTAGCCTCGCCACGTGCACGCAAAGCCTCGGACTTAACGCGATTCGCCTCTTTTTTGATTTCTTTGGCATCCAATTCGTTTTTGAGTATGTTCTTCTGCAGGCGTTGTGCTTTTTTGGCCAACTCCTCCACCTGCTCGGCGGTTTTGTTAGCTGGCAACTCCGCTTCATTCGTTTCCTGATCGATTTGTTCTAGATCTTTGGCAGCCAGCTCAATGTTGCTATTAGCCTGTTTTATAGCATCCTGTGCCTTGCTTTGTGACTCATCAGCGGCATCCAAGTTTTGTACTACAGAATTGGCAGTTTTGAGTATTTCATTGGCCGTACCCATGGTAACATTTGCAGTGGTTTGCAAACTGTTGACGCGATCTAAATCTGGTCGTGTTTGGTAGATAATAGATTCGACATTCTTTAGCGAAGATACTGCATCATTGATTTTCTCGCCTAGCATTTCTATTTCCTTGGGATCGAGCGTAAGATCCAGTTCAAGCGTATCCTGCGCCAGCTGCTTACTTTCGCTGGGTAGGGCTGTCTTGTTGTTTCTAAAATCGTTGATGGCGTTAATCAGCGTCGTGGCCTGTTTAATGTTTGCATCGGTTTGGTTCAAATAACGCTCGGCTTGCTCGAAGCCGCTCTTGGCCTTTTGGTAACCCTCTGAAGCATTCAACTTGGCCTGTGTAAGCGCCCGTATAGTCTGATCTGCGTGATCCTTCTTAGCTGTAATGGCTAGCTCGGTATCCTTTGCTACCTTGAGCGCCTCGGCGGAGTGTGCTCGTGCGCCATGCTCACAGGAGAGAAAACCGCCGCACTTACCACAGCCAGCACCGCCGCATAGACTATCACAAGGATCACCCGGCTTGCCGCAAACCTCATTATTAAGCTCAGGTATATGCTTGGTTAGCGAATTAAGTTCGTTGCGATATTCGTCGATGGTTTTGTCGTTGTTCGATGTAGCATCCGCTTCTTCGGTAATCTTCTTGGACAGAGCTTCCACACGCTTACAGTTGCGGTCTGTATGAGCCGCATATTCGTTGGCTTCATCCTTGACCGCAGCCAGATCAGCCACACGTTCATAAGCATTGCGTGTTAGGTTCAGTGCACCTTCAATGTTGGACTCTTGCAGCTGTATGCCATTCTCCTTGAGCTCCTTGGATAGCTGCTTGACTAGACGCGAGTGATTTTGTAAGCCCTCCAGTTCTACAGCAGTCAAACTGAGCGAGTTATAGATATCATCAAGATTTGTTTCGGTCAACTCCAGTTTTTCATGCGACTCCATTAACTTTTGTTTCAACTCCTTGGCTTCGGCGTCTAGGTTATCAATATCCTGCAAGCTTACCGAGGTATTCTGCAGTAGATTGCGTATAGTTTCCAGTTTTTTGTCGAGCTCACTGAACTCTGCCGTATAGGCACCTGTAGCGCCCACTTGTTTGATCTCCTTGGCACGTTGAATGGCTGCCTCTGTGGCTTCTTCCAGTGCAGTTAGTATCAGATCCCAGTTGTTGAAACACTCACCGCAAGGCGTGCAATGCGGGAACTGACCCAAATAGCCGCGTGCGCATTCATTGCACTTATAGCCACCAATGCCTTCATGGCAGACACACTGACCAGTTTCACGATCGCACTGGAAGTCAGCAGCTCCATAAGGCTCACAATCGCAGGTCTGACATTTCTCATTAGGATTGCCCCAGTAGTTAGTCTGGCATTGATTGCAGGCACGTCCGCCGAATCCATCCTTGCATTCGCACTGACCCGTATAGGAATTGCATTGCTCTTGCAGTGAGCCAATAGGATCGCAGTTGCATTCTTCGCAGCCCTCACCCGAGGCAATCTTCCAGTGATTAACAGCGCACTGATCGCAGCGCAGACCTTGTACATTTGGCAAGCAAGGACATTGTCCGGTGAAGCGATCGCAATGCGCCAAGGTATTGTTCGTGCCCAAGAAATCGCAGTCACATTGATGGCAATTCTGCTCCAAGGCATTACCAAAGAAGCCATCACGACAGAGCTCACAGTGATCACCTGTAGTTTGATAAAGACACTTTAGACACTGACCAGTTCTGCGATCGCAGTTGCCAGTATCATAAAGATCTATGTTGCTGCTGCAGTCACATTTCTCGCAACTACCACCCAGATCTGTGGCACCAAAGTAATTATCTGCACAGAACTCGCAGCGTGATCCCGCATAGCCCTCTTTACAATGGCAGATCATGTTATTGTTCTGCGCATCTAGTGAACAACCATCCGCATGGGATTGTCCGCTGGCAACGGGCTCAGGACAGCGACATGCACGACAGCCTATTTCGCTGCCCAAAAATGGATTGCCATAGTAGCCATCCAAGCAGGCATCGCAGCCATAGCCTGTAGTCGAGTCCAAGCAGTTAATACACTGGCCGGTCGTAGCATCACATTGAGCTGCATGTCCATTACACTCGCAAACTTGGCAATTCGGGAAATTCCAATAACCCGGCTGACATTGATTACACTCTCTGCCATAGGTGTTTGGATGACAAGCGCACTGACCCGTCAGCAAATCACAATTATTATCCTTGGAGCCAATGCTATTACAATCGCAGGCCATGCAGCCCTCGGGTCCAAAGCCAAAGGTACCAGGTGCGCATTGATCACACTGACGTCCCACTACATTAGGCTTGCACTGGCAATAGCCTCCGATGGCATTGCACTCTTTGCTCAAAGAGCCCGTGGGATTGCAATTGCACATGCTGGCGCCATCATGTATAACCTTGCTGACAAAGTCTTCCAGTTCGCGACAGCGTTCATCTGTTAGTCCCGTGTAACGTAGATCATAGAGCGACTGATTGCAGTTCATGTTTTTGTATTCGCGTAGACGCAGATCCGCCAAGGGCGTGCCCGAGAAAATGGGCGTAACCTCTATGCGTGGTATCAAAGTTAGCGAGTCTACCAAAATGGTAGCCGAGGGATTGTCTTCATTAAGACGACGTCGCTCAAAGTAGATCTTAAATTTATAGACCTTGCCGGCCTCCAGGCAAACATCATGCAGAGCCACAACCTGTCGATCACGATCGGGCAGCGTAAATGGTACACGAGTCTCAAGACCACTGTTGGCTGAATTAGCTGAATCTGCACACTCGCCATTAGGATCAATTTCATCGGGTCGCACGAGCGTTATAAAAGCACCATCCCAGTCACCGCGTGATGTAGACTGATAACGTATAAGCACATCGTAGGGCATGGAGTGTGGTATGTCATCTACGGTGATTACCAGCTCGGAATTCTCTGGCACACGCGTAAAGCCAATGCCTGTAAAATCTGGCGGACGATCTCCAATCGTAGGTTGGGGTACAGTGCTGCAATTGCCATTATTGCCATAGGAGATGCAGACATCAGAAACTTCTGCCTCGTGCACCACATTCAGCGGTGGTATAAAGTAATTTTGCTTGGGTTGCGCACAAGTACGTCCGGTCATGTGAGGACGGCAGCGGCACTGACCGGTAATGACATCACAATAGTTATCGTAGGAGCCACCCAAGTCGCAGTCGCACATAGTGCAGCCATCCTCCGACTCAGACAAGCCAAAGGTTTCGGGTGCGCATTGATTGCAATCCTTGCCAGTGACCAAACGCTTGCAAGTGCACTCGCCTGTGTACATATTGCAACCGGAGTTATCAATAGTGCCTTGTATGTGACAAGTGCAGGACTCGCAGCCATCAGGATTCTCGGGATCCAAGTGCCAGAAACCATCCTTGCAGACATCACAGCGACGTCCCTTAACATTGGGCTTGCAGTGACAAGCACCCGCCTCGACGCCATTTTCAGGATCATTAACGGAATCGCAGATGCCATCATCCAAAGAGCCATGGGGATCACAGTCACAAGGCTTGCATACATGCGGACTACGCAGATCCTCATTGGGATCGCGATAGAAGAAGTGCATGCACTCCTCACAATGTTGACCCTGTGTATTGTGCATGCAGTTGTCGCAAACACCGCCGGATATTCTGCCCGATGCCTCGAAGACAGCTTCATCAAAGTGACAGCTTACGGCATGATCATTGCACTCGCATTTCTTGCACGCATTGGTTTGCTTACCAAAGGCGGGCTTCCAAGGCAGATCGTTAAAGAAATCCTCACAGGTTTCGCAGTTAAGACCCTTGGTATTATGTGTGCACTCGCAGCGACCATGTACCATATCAAAATCATTGTGTACAGCATCGTCTAAAGGCAGACACTGCGAGGCATGGCCATAGCAGGAGCAGGAACCGCGCACAACCATGTTGCTAATACCATAATAGTATTTCTCCTCGTTTTCCAAACGATTGTCCAGCAGATTGTCACCCAATTTGTGTAGTTTCGTCAGCTGTATGCGCAGATTGGTCATCTTGAGCTGGTTTTGCACATGCTCCGCATAGGGATCGGACACATTAATGTTGGGCGGCAAGACGCGGAAAATGACTTCACCATTGCGCGAGGGCTCCACATAGGAGTAACGCGAGGTGCACATGACATCCGTAATATTGTGTAGTACAGTCGGCACGCCCGGATACGAATCAGCGCAGTCGTAGGCAAAGTAACGATAAACATGCCAGGTGACGCCAAAATCAAATGAACGTTCGATGTACATAGCAGCTGGTCGGAAGGTGGTAAAGGTGATGATCAAATGTGTAAAGTGAAACTCGGCTTCCAGATCAAGCTGTATGGTGACATTTTCCTTGCCATTCTCCGACTGCCAAGAGGTAGGAATATTCGTACCGGGTTTGGTTTTGTAGATAATTTGTCCAACCCGATGGTTTTTGTACGGATCATTGCGTGTCTCCTCGCGCGTATCGCAAAGAAAACATTTTTTATCCTGTAAATGCGACAATATGCAAAAACGTTCCGGTCCATGCAGACCGCAAGTGGATGTAGCCGTCAAACGATTTTCACGACCAATAAGCAGATTACCCGTGGCTGGGTAACAAGAGCTGCGCTCGCATGGATGCGTCTTTATATACTGTCGCGGTGGATTACGCGGTCGATCACGTCGACCGCCTATTTGTTGTTGTTGCTTTTGAGCATCGCCGAGAGTGCTCAGCAGGGCGAGCACAAAGAAACTTGCGATAAGGCCGCTCCAAACGCTGCTGCTGCGCCGCAGCAGCTCTGCCATATTGCTCTTTCCCGATTTACTCGATTTTCGTTGTTATTGTTGTTTTTGGGGTTATGTGGCGGCGCGTCCCAGTAACAACTTCCGGCTGTAATCAGCACTTGTATTGCTAGCTCAGCACGGGGCTGCTTTCCTATCTATATATACACCCAACTGCTGGGAGTTTGTAATACGTGGGTTGTATCCAAAGTAGAGTAACTGCAAATAGTTCAAAATTTTGTATAACAGTATGACAGTTATTAAGCTTCATAACTTACAGTTTTTTGTAGAATGCCTCAAGCTTTATTCCTCATATTTAGATGTTTCGTGCTGTTTCCGTACCCGTTCTGCAAGCATAAAAAAGAACTTCGAATTAGTTCTGGAAAACTTAAAATTTTTTAATGTTAAAATCACTTTTTTCTAGTTTTTCTTTACAAATTCTCTACAAAATGCGGTCACTTGCTTATCAGTTTATTCTTGGCTTGAGCTGCTCCAACCAATGCGGCAACCGGCTACCGTCCGTTCTCAACGAATCTTACGCACCAACTGAGCAGTATAGCAGCCAATTTGAATGGATCCCACAGCAGCCAAAGTACTATATACTACATTGTATGTTTTATGGCGATAAATAATACAAGTAGTATGACTTATATATAGCTTAATCCGTTGCTGCTTTCGTTTATCAGTTGGGAAGTCTTGAACAAGTTGCGTAGCTCAAGCCGCAGTCGAAGTCGTCTCTACGGCGCTCTGTGCCACATGTCTCTTGTTTATTTTTAATCATTCTGCGCCTTATCAGCAGCTAGACCCGAAAGGGTTGACTGCTGGGCAGCATAAAGTTTGGGGCTACGGTTTAAAATGAAGCCAAAAGCTAAACATTAGAGTTTACAGGGCCGTAGAGTGAAAAGGCAGGCCCGGGGGGGAAATGTTCCAGACTCTTTAGTACACCTTTACCTTCAATCATGATAGTACGAGAGTAATTACACCAGGCCCCTGAAAAGTTCCAGGCCCGGGGAATCCTCCTTTCCCTTACCCTCTCGTCAAGCCTGAGAGTTAATATACACTTTTGGATTAGGTAAATATACATATACCTATGCTATAATGTTAATTAAACAACGTAAGCTTCGGTGACATATTATGAGGCTTATACAAATATATCTGAGTGCCCCAATTTATTTTTTTTCAAGGTTTCTGTATAATTTTGCTGTTCTCATATCATGGTATGTTATCGAGATTTGACTAACGCGTAGAATTCATTGAAAAACTTTGAAATGAATCCCAATACTGTCCAAGTATTTTTACCTCCCTATCCAAGTAGGGTTACCATGTGTTTGGTTTTAAACGACTAGTTTAATTTTTTCTATCATATTTTTTGTCCCAAGATAACCCCCCTAGGGTAGGTAGGTAGGGAGGTAGGTTTAGGCGGCAGTTGGAAATTAGCCTCCCAACTCACTTACGCCAAAATCAGGCCCTTTGTGATACCGATAATAGGAGTAAGTGATAAGGATATAAAATAGACAGGAAAAATTAGGGAAATAGGAAAAGTGGAAGTGCAGGACCATGCTTAACGTGGGATTCAAACCCAAAACCTCTGGGATGATAGTCTAGTGAACTGTCGCTAGGCTATCGAGGCCGCTGAACCGCCCTAAAATCACAAAAAAATTGTATTTCGAGCGATTTTGCTGACAGTTTTTTGAGCTCTCTTATATGCCAATATTCCATCACAAACTGTTAGCGTTAAAAAAATAAACTTTTTAGAAACTTTGGAGGTGATTAATTCTGTTCTTTGTCAAATTCGAACAGAAATTTTTGCCTTTAAAAGTTAAAAGTATTCTTTCGAAAACCCGAAGTAAGGCCAAGACGCTCAAAACGATTATTTTAAGAAACAAGCTTTCAACGTTAATGATCTAGCACATACATAAATACTTGGAGAAAGGGACCCAATCACTTCAAGAATTCAGTAGCTTAATTTCAAGAGGGAGGGTGTCGGCTGTGGAAAGTCCGCTTTATTCACTCAGACCATCTTGTGGATTCTATATCGAAAGCAAAATCTTCGGCAAAACAACTAATTATATAAATCTAATGAATCTTCTTTCAATAAAAATCTACCAAAACTCAACATTTCAAACCGGTTCGAACCAGTTCCAAGTAAACTTTTTTCTTTTGAATTTTGTTCTACCTACTTTTAGTCACAAACTGTTCTAGAAGTACAAGGAATACTTTTGATGCTTTGATGTACTTTAAGTACTATATATAATTTGTTCTGTATCATTTAGCATTATTAAGTTGTTTATCAGAAATTTTTTGTTTTACTCTTTAAGGTAAAAAGCAATTCGTCTGTATGGCAGGCATCTCTTTCTAGCCGCATTTCAAGCTATGTGTCATACATAGATTTTTGTGGAAACGTCAAAATTCTGACATTAAAGCTTTTCAACACATTATTATTTTTAATTTTTTTTAATAATAAAGTAAGCAAACCAGACAATTTTCTGGCGCAACACCTATTTGGTTAAATATTTATGGAAAGAGCAATGGTATATATTTGCTGCTTTATTAAAAAGTTGAGATCTTAGCCAAACACCATCATCTTCCCTTTTTTATGACTTTATCCCGAACCATTCGAATTTCAAGCAGTATTTACTAACATTTGGAAAATCTTTAAAATTTAAGGTACGACCCGCATTTCCCTTGAAAACTAAAGCTGTAGCTTTAAAATTTTAAAATATATTGTGCTTTTAAATTATTTTGGGGTAAAAAAAAAATTAACTAAATTAATATATCTGCATTCCACTCATTTCTACTCGCCATATAAGGAGTCTAAATATAATGTTTGTTTATAGTAGCGTTAGCTCTCCTAACTATCATAATTATAATTTCTTTTATATACCATTAGAGCTTAGGGTCTCCTCCTAACCTTACTAGCTCTAATATGTCTCCAAGATTCAGATGGTCATGCAGACAGAAGAACTGACAGGTCTAATCACTTTCTTTTGTTATCCTGACCATATTAAAAGTATCTTCGGGCGGCCTCCTATGTCCTCCTCTCAATGTAACATACGTTTGCATAAATTAAACATATCTATATATTACCATTGCCCAAGAAAATCTCTAAAAATTCAAGACATGGCCGTTCGGCTTTGGCTGTAAAGTGTAGGTTGGTCTTTTATTCGAACAGGTATTAATAGAGATCCCCATGGACCTCCTAGGGGCGACTGACAAAATATTCAGTCTGGGAATAATTATTGGCTCAAGGAAATATGTTTTTACTTTACCGAAAATTAAATATGGAGTTTGTAGTTTCTTATATATTCCCATTTACCTGTCGGTAACTTTAACTTGGCTCATTATTGATTTTTGAATCTATTTGGAATGATAATTACAACTGAAGTTTTTCTAGAACACTCCTTCTAACATAAAACGATTGCCATCATCATCATCATCATCGTTTCTTGTATCTTCTACTGGAGCATACGACCTCAACATTTGCTATACAACTACTACTTATAATCTTTCTGGACTCCTAAGTGGAGACTACTGCCTCAGAATGCCGAACAATTCGCAATCATCGTAAAATTTGTTTACATCAGAAACATCTCAAAAAAAAAACATCCTCCCAAGTCTGTCTGATTGTGTTTGAGTTGTAAAAATATAGCTTCAAAATGCATTCCAAAATGTTTGCTTACAAATTGTTTGGAAGTTTAGGTTTCCTCAAACACATTGAAACTCATACTTACATCGCTTACCCTAATATGGTACAAACTTTGAGCTGTTCATAAAAAAATTATGTTGTTAAACTCAGGCCTACAGGAGTTGGCGCTAGACGCTAGCAGTTCGTAGATTTGAAATTCGGAATCGTCCGGAATTCCGTCGATATTCATAACTGGAGGTCCCACTATCCCTTCGAAAGCACTACGAAGGTTGACGATAGGCGGATGCCTTCTCCGATCCTTAAGTTCTCTAAAGCAGAGCGTAGTTTCAATATAATTAAGCATTTAAATTCTTTTGAAAAATGGGGAAAAATTCGGAACCGTCAATAGTCATCTCTGGAGCCCCAAATTACCCTCTATAGCCCTACAGGAGGTGGACTACAGGCGGATGCCTTCTCCGATCCCGAATTTCTCCAAACCAGTCCGTGTATTTGAAAACATTTAAACATTTTAATTCTTTCAAGAATCAGTGAAAAATTCTGAACCGTCGATAGTTATTACCCCCAAAATATCCTCAATAGCTCTCTATCTATACAGCAGTGCGTAGATTTGAAGACAATTAAACATTTAAATTCTTTCGAAAAATGGTGGTAAACTCTGAACCTTCGATAGTCATCACAGGGACCCCCACCATCCCCTCAATAGCTCTATTTAAGCTCTTTTTTTTTTTAAATATATGAAGCTAAAATTAAGAATGCTTTTTTCCGATCGCCTCCAACTACAACGTCTATCAATATGTCTTAGGAGAGCATAGAAACAACGATAAGCGCGGCATAAGTCAAGACTTGCCTCAGATCTTCTACATAGATACGTTAATACATAGTTGCACGTTGCCATATAAAAAAAAATGAAACTAGGAATATATGCCACACTACTACATAGTAGAGTGTATATAGATAGCTTCGTAATTTCATATGTGTTCCGATAAGAGTTCATTCACAGATCTGCCTCATGGGTTTGGCGGTTTATTTTTTCTTCTTATTTTTTGTGCCTAATTGCTGCAGCATTTTAACAGCAAAAAAAAAAAAAACTTTTTCATTTCAATTTCGTTTGGTGACCAAAAAACAAAAAATAAACCACAACATAGGAACAGGCAAATAAACAAACAAAAAAAGAACTAAACAAAAAGCAAATTGACTGTCTGAGGGAATGGGTGTATGTGTGAGTGTGTGTGTGTGTGTAAATAATGAAGCAGCTTTGGAGCACAAGCAGATACATTCTGACTTCAGAGATACATATGTACTATATATAAACAAACATGTAGGTATGTAAATGTGTATCTATGTGTACATATGGCGGGTACGCAAGTTAATAAAAATTGCTCATACAATTGCCATGTTTTAGTTTGCCATGTTTAGATTTTGAATTTTTTTGTTCGGAGCATTTTGACCATAATGTTTATTTTTCAATTTGAGCGTTTCTTTTTATGCCCTTTAATAGAGTAGACTTGTTTTGGGATGATGAATATTTGA
>JBAMAX010003497.1:0-10357 GCA_037043745.1 Chymomyza amoena
GAATCGAGCTGCAAACTAATCTAAAAATCTTATGTTTTTTGCGGATAAGCTAACTAGAGAATCTTACAAAATTTATTCACTTTAAGAGTATTCAAAAAGTTTGGGCAGGACAACGTCTACTGGGCTCACTTACACAATTAAAAAAAAATGGCGTACGTAAAGTCGGGCGCGGACGACTTTAGGATACCCTGTACCACAAGCTTGCAATAATATCCGGTTCCTTCACAAAAAAACCTTCTTTATTAAAAAACGAAATACAGCGAATTTTTCTTTAAAAAAGTTATTTTGGCCGATCGGTCCTATGGGAGCTATATGATATAGTCAACCAATTTTGATCAAATTTGGTACAGTGATTGGGAACTATAAAGAACTTTCGAATACCAAATTTGGTTACGATATCTTCATAAACAAACGAATCATCAATCTAAAACTTTTTGTTTTTGTCGAGGTCGTCTCAAACACCCCTATGGGAGCTATATAATTTAACGCCGATATCAAAAAATAAAATAAACTTGTCTCCTATGGAATAATATGGGATCTAATGTGAAAGTTTGGTAACTCTAGCTCTTACCATCTCTGAGATCTAGGCGTTCAAACGGACGGATGGACAGACGGACATGGGTATATCGACTTCTCTATTCACCCTGATCATATTTTAGGTAACTTTGGGGTGTCTCCGACGTCTCCTTCTATATGTTTCATACATTTTCGGCTTGCACAAACTTAATATACCCTTGGTACCATACGGTACAGAGTGTAATGAAACAAATACTTGAAATGGAACTCCAACCAAGAGGACTAAAGCGCAAAACACCAACAGAACTAGCTCGCATCTTAGCATAGAACAATCAATACCACAAACAAATATACCTTATCTTCTATAATAATTAAAACTAAATCATACTAAACTAATTAATGTACTCTTTCGAAGGAAAAGGACATTTCAATTCCGAGCCCCCAATACTAATTACTTATTGTTAACTTAAACAGATGGTAATTTATAATGAAAATTAAAAAAAAAAAAAAAATCATATAGTAAATATTGATACGACATAATACTGGTCAAATTTTTCTTTTCAGTTAAGCAAAGCATTCAAAGAAATTATTGTTGTTGTTGAAGTACAACAAAAATTTATTTTTCTAAAATTAAGACAATAAAAAGATCTTTTAGAAAAAAATTGGTTTGCATGTGTTATCTACTTTAGTATTGATGAAAATGTACATGTTCAAGAGTTTGCATTAAGAGCCAACAAATGTTTATACATTTTGACTGCGTTGCTTATGCTTTGTTTTCTTAATTGCGTACATACTTACAAAATGCTACCAAAACAAAAATCGCAGCCAACGTTTCTTTCATTCTATTTGGTTCGTCTGATGTGAGCTCGCAAAGCTGCAACTTTGTGTACTTTAGGTATCGAGTCTTCCAATCTTAATAAATTTTATATTCCTTGACCAAAAGACGAGGACTCGATACTTTTGAAATTGTTGCAGGCTAATTTAGGCCCTTTCTCTTTGTGCGAAAAAAATTAAATGATGCAAAATATTTATCGTCAGCTGTTGGCTGCTGCGTTTCTATCTTGTCGGCATGTTGATATTGGGTGAAAATCAATACAGACAAAATAAGTTTTTATTTAAATGCGTAGGTGTTGGCGGAACAGTGCTTATATATTTAAGTTTATTTATATTTAAACATTAAAATCAAAAGCTGACACATTCGTGCATTTATAATTTTATTTAATATTCTTTTAAAAACTATTAAAATGTTTTGTTTTTCTTTTTTATTTTGTTATTTGCATGCAGAGGAGGTTTTTTGCGCACGTTAAATGTGCCAGCGCCTAAATTTTCAGGGGAGCGCGGCGTATTATCGTGGAAGGCAAAATCACGACATAATTGACTTAGTAAAGACATGATTACTACAGCCGCACGGCTGAATTGTGACGCTGCCGTGACTTGACGGATTGTGATGCATCGCAACGGTGCATGCATATTGCCAGAGCAGCCGCTAAATGGTAGTTAGCTCATTACAGCGCTAAGCAAATCAATGGGGAGCAGTTTCGCAATGGTTGACACCAATTTCGTACTGACAAGAAGCGGTCCAAAATATAAACTGCGCACTAAAATTGATTTTATTCCTAGAATACACCGCTGATTGGCATAAAATCTATTAATTTTCATCTTATATATAAAAAAAAGTGTATGTCTGTTTGTATGAGTTTGGACGCCAAACCCTTTGTCCGATTTTAATGGGACTTTTTTTAAAATGTTCAGAAGCCTCCTAGGACGAACATAGGCTATGTACAAATATAACAAAATTGCGACGAAAATACTAAAAAGGACAATCTGATTTCCCAATACATTTTTTTTTTAATTTAGGTTGGCATTGTGTACATTGTCAAATTATCTTATATATAAAAAAAAGTGTATGTCTGTTTGTATGAGTTTGGACGCCAAACCCTTTGTCCGATTTTAATGGGTCTTTTTTTAAAATGTTCAGAAGCCTCCTAGGACAAACATAGGCTATGTACAAATATAACAAAATTGCGACGAAAATACTAAAAAGGACAATCTGATTTCCCAATACATTTTTTTTTAATTTAGGTTGGCATTGTGTACATTGTCAAATTATCTTATATATAAAAAAAAGTGTATGTCTGTTTGTATGAGTTTGGACGCCAAACCCTTTGTCCGATTTTAATGGGACTTTTTTAAAATGTTCAGAAGCCTCCTAGGACGAACATAGGCTATGTACAAATATAACAAAATTGCGACGAAAATACTAAAAAGGACAATCTGATTTTCCAATACATTTTGTTTTTTTAATTTAGGTTGGCATTGTGTACATTGTCAGATTATCTTATATATAAAAAAAAGTGTATGTCTGTTTGTATGAGTTTGGACGCCAAACCCTTTGTCCGATTTAAATGGGACTTGTTTAAAATGTTCAGAAGCCTCCTAGGACGAACATAGGCTATGTACAAATATAACAAAATTGCGACGAAAATACTAAAAAGGACAATTTGATTTGCCAATACATTTTTTTTTTAATTTAGGTTGGCATTGTGTACATTGTCAGATTAACTTATATTTTTTAGTTAATTGATTTTGCCGAAAGGAAACACAAAAATTATAAACGTTATAAATTTTATTTTATTGAGGCACACCACATTTCATGAGAATCGGTACAGCCGTTTCGGAGGAGTATGGTAACTAACATTGTGAAACTAGAATTTTATATATAAGAAGAAACTTATGTTTTCCGTATTATGGGTGTTCTCATGAACGAGTCGATGAATCTAATTTTTGCGTGTGTTAGAGGTCAATGCGGAAGTTTTAAGCCTATTGCGATGAGTTTGTGTGAATTGGTTCGTGGGATTGTGAATATTGGTTTTTGTGTGAACATACTCCTCCGAAACGGCTAGACCGATTCTCATGAAATTTTGTGTGCTTATTAGGCAGGTCTGAGAATCGGCCAACATCTATTTTTCATACCCCAAAGAGATAAGGGTTGCCACTCCTAACATTTTTTTTTCATTTATCGACTATACCTTCATGGTGTGTTCACGGGTGCGAACGACACGAAGTTAGCCGCGAAGCCTTCCACACTCCTGTTTCGCGGCTTTCGCGGACGGCGCGTTAGGCAATATTTTTCAATCTGTCTTTGTCTGTTTGTCTTGAGTGAACGTGGAAAAATAAAAAAAAACATCCTGTCGCCATTATTGGTTAACATTATTAGTGCACGAAAACATTAATATCAGATACTGCTTACAATGCCGAGAAGAAAACTACCAAATCTCCATCAAACATGGTTAAAATGTAAAGATGGCGAGTGGTTGAAAATTTTATGATGAAATTAATCCACTCATCGATCAACCGTACGATGTTTTCCAATTGGAAAGATTCCAGATCTAGACGAGCGAGCGAAGCGACCGTGCCGGAGCACAGCGGAGGCCGGCTAGTATTCAATATAGAGAAGGAAAGCGCATGGCTCATGTTCAGTTTTAATCTAGAAACGAAACAAAAACTTTGTCAATGTGAATAATATATAAAATTATTATTTTAATAAATTACAACTAAAAATACCGTTAGCCAGATTAACAGAAAGATTTGCGGTTGTTTGTAATAGGCATTTGGAGCGACAAAGAATCGCAGTATCATCAGCAAATGTGGAGGTCGTCAGTCGCAGGCTTGCTGGGATGTCTGCACTGTATAAGACTTATAATGTTGGTCCGAGCCTTGTGGCACTCCCGCTTTTATGGCATAGTCGTCCGACGTAGTAGCGTTGCATCTCACTGAGAACACTCTGTTGTATAGGTATGACTCAAGAAGCTTGTGGGTATTCCCAGGGAGCAACAATTTGATGCGCATCAAGAGCAGCTTTTCAAATAATTTTGACATGCACGATACACACACTTATTGGCCTGTACGACGATAGCTGCGACTTGTCTTTACCTGGCTTCGGTATCATTACGATTGTAGACTTTTTCCATTTCTTTGGGAAGTAGCCAAATCTAGTAATTCCATTGAAAAGTCGGCAAACGACGCAGATAGCACAATAAAGGAGTTCGATGATTATTTTTGGTGTTATTTAATTGCAGCATGGAGATTTCTTAGGTTTTATTTGCTTTTTGATGAGTACAGCGATTTCGTTTGGTTGAAATTTCAGTACTTCAGTGCGTGCTAGGGCGCTACTTGGTATAGGCGGTAGTACGAATGAGTTAGTCGCTCGATTTGGCTGGAACACATTTTGTATGTGGGCGGCGAAAGTGCTCGACCAGTCTTCATCATTATGTGCCCACTGGCCTGAAGAGATTCTTATTGGCATAGCTGTCTTGGTTGAAGTGCTTAGGTTTGAGTGTGCCCTCCATAGTGGGTATTTTGTACTCGTTGGCAATTTCTCGATGTACCGGAGTTGGAAAGGCTCTTTTTCGAGCTTCAGCGCCCTAATGAGTTTGCGTGTAGCTTCTTTAAGTTTTCCCAATTTGAATATTTACAGCTGTAGCTTGCAAGTAATTTGTTGAAAACCTACTGACAAGATGGTGTTTGATGCGTACTCTTATAAGGATGTCAGTTCCGCCATGGGCTTTGCCGTCTGGATCCTAGCGTAAAACACAACTCCTAGTATTGGAAAATTGTGCTGTTTATTTGTGAGGTGTGTCTCTGAGAGCAGCATTATGTCGATATGTTTGTCTAATAGGAAATGAGAAAGCTCTAGTTTGTGCCGTGAGACGCCGTTCGTATTCCACAAAATAATACGCATGTTAGCCATTGATTATTTTTCATGCTGCAATGCGAGCATTTGTATTAGAGTATTTTGGTTTCGCATTAGTTTTTTGCATAAACGCCATAAAATCCATCATGGATTGCTGCATGGATAGTATCATCCATTCCATGTTGCTTTGTGGGTGCATCGCAGGCTGCTGAACTTGAACCATGTTCGGCGTTTGTGGTACTGTGCATGGCATTGTTGTTGGGGTTGCTATCACCAGTCCAGATTTTAAAGCACTGGCAAAAGAAACGCCCTTGATTGTGTTTGGTGGGGCGAATGAAGCAGTCATGTGGGAGGATGTAAATGCTCTCGGTGCATTGGTGGATCTTGATTGAACCTGCCTTTTAGCTCCTTATACATTGGGCAGCCTCTATAATTTGCGGTGTGGTTTCCTCCGCAGTTACCACACTTTTCTTGCACTCAGGGTGCAGTAGGACTTGGTGTAGCCATATTCTTGGTAATTAGTGCATTATATCGGACCCTTGCGCTTGCGGCTCTTCCGCAGTGGTCCTGCGTTGAAATAGAAGCTGCAGACTGTGTATTGGATGCCCTTCGTTCTTTTTCAAAGATTTGCTTTCTAGCTTAAGCTCGACTTTGAAAAGAGATGGCGGAATTTTGTTTTTATTGTTTGTAATTTTTTTCACGCTAAAGCCTTTCGCTTTTAATGCATCTGCAATTGCGGCAGGTGAGACCTGTGGTTCAATGCCCTTTAATACCACTTGCAGGTCCTTACTGCTTTTCAGTTGGTACGTGTAGTAGCTTTTCTTCGTGTCATCGAGATATTTAACAGTCACTCGGAAATTATCTTCAGTTTTAATCTGAAGTTTTGTTTCATGAAGATTTCCTTTAATAAGGCGAACAACGTGAAATTTATTGTTGCCGATAAGCTCTACAATTTTATTTACAAGAGCATTAGAGCTCTCCTACCGAATATATTTTGGTGGAGACTTTCTCATCGCTTGGATTGCTACGATTGATCTGCATCTGATTTACAATTTCTCGGTGATCAAGAA
Source organism: Chymomyza amoena (assembly GCA_037043745.1). Lineage (NCBI taxonomy): Eukaryota > Metazoa > Arthropoda > Insecta > Diptera > Drosophilidae > Chymomyza > Chymomyza amoena. Next base: position 6,280 of record JBAMAX010003497.1, read on the forward strand.
AACATACAGGCATGTTCTAGATTTCGATTCAGACAAAAAGTGTCGGAATCGAAATGAAAGGTGTTCTAGATTTCGATTCCGACGAGAGTTTACTCGTTATGAAAAGTTTGGCTTGCAGCTGTCGAAATGAAAAGTATTTTGCTTTGTTTGCTTAAATAAACGCATTAATGCCACCAAAATTAATTTTGTATTATTTTTTAATGTTTTAAGAAAATTTAGATGTGCTCAATTCAACGAATCAAGGTTAATTTTCATTATATATTCTTATGACAAAAAATGTCTATTAAAATTGTGTATACATGCAAAACCAAAACGAGTGGAATGAAAGTAAGGTGTTCTAGATTTAGACAAAACAAAACTTCGAAATGTGTATTGTGTAGTCGTGTTGTCGTGTTGCACAAGTAAATTCGAAGATAATTTTATTAATGGATGGCTTCAAATATGTATATAAAATAAATTGTACAAAATTGGTAAATAAATAAAAAATGTTTGTCTGTCAGAAAAATGTTGGCAGAAAGAAAAATTAAATTAATAAAATGGATGTTCGAAAACTTGAGGTAACTCTACAAGTGATCAGCTGATCAGCTGGCAATTTGCTTGAAATTTGGCGCACTTTTTTAAACAAACAACAATGATCCGCTTTTTTTAGTTAATTGTAGTAATACATTTTCGAAGGAGCAAAAAAGGAAGTGCTAAGCAAAACACAATACCAACGTTGTCAAATGTTGGCAAATTTGCAAGCACCAATGATGTCAACTACAGGAAATACGACTGTGAGAAAGAAATGTGCCTGTTTAAGCGATGATAATTAACCGCATGACCAATACAATTGTGAAATGCTTATGGAAAATAAACAAACAACAATTCAACAAAGCGGAATGTAGCAGAGAAGTAACTGAAGGTGGCTCTGAAACTGCTGCTTAAAATAATTTGCCGACTAAAATAAAATAAACACATAGAGTTGGCGAAAAATTGTATGTTATACTTTTAAAACTAAAATGCAAACTACAAATTGCTTAAGTTTTTACTACGTGTCCATTTTTAAAAGACGGCTGCTGTATGATGCCGCTTCCATTTCAATTTAGCGCCATATAAACAAACATAAACAACACAGCTGCTCTGCACAGCTGGTCTAAATGAAAACGATTCGAAAACGATTCGAAGTGGATTCGAACTCGGTCGAAATCTAGAACACCATTTGTCGGAATGCACTCGTTATGACTTTTCAAAACGAGTCGAAATCTAGAACAGGCCTGATAAATTTTTATGAATTCCTATATTTTCTGATTTTTCCAATACTTTCGTTTACCTGAACCACTATGTTTGTTGGGCTAACAATGTTTTTTAGTTAGCACTTTAGTTTTTAGAAATAACAAACGAGTTTAATGTAATTAATTTAATTTAATGTATGTTTAGTTTTTATTAGCGAGTATTTTATTTTATTTAATTAGAGAAAATTATTTTTGTTGATTTTCGAGGCGAAACGAAAATAGGTTTAGGTGCGATTGATATAACAGAAGAGACTGCCTTTGCATGTGCAAAGTGCAGCTTAGGTAGACCGTCAAATGTAAAGCGACAAATTGCGGGAGAGGCTTTGGCGCAGCAGCCGAAGCTTAAACTCTTAAACGCATGCGCGAAAGCTTACAAGTGAATAAGAGAAGGTTAAGGTTAAGGTTCTCTTGCCGCGCAGGGCAAGTTACAAAAGCAACAATTTAGCTCTTAAAATTAAATAGCAGCTGCTGGACCAAACAATGTTTTTACCACTTTTTTAATTTTTGCAAGTGGAATAAAATCGAATCGCCAAAACTGTAGAGTAGTGCACAGCATACATAATTGTTATCATGCGCCCCATTAACACTTCGCTAAACACTGCGATCAGACTTTCCCTTGTAGCACTTAGAACAACTCCAACAAATAATATGCTTTTCGAAGCCAATATCCCAAATATTCAACTAAGAAAAAACATACTTACAGCTCAACTCTTTAAAACCATTTTCAACTCTCACAGCTCCCCAATCTTTAACATAATAAAAAATTAGCAGCCTCTCTTCCATCCGAACTAATTTTTTGATTGCAATTTTGACTGCATTTGCATTGTATATCGACAAATGTTTTTGCAGGTATTAATTTTCATCCTCTATTTCTGCATGCCAAACCATTTATCCTGTTATGCTTTTGTAAATTTCGTTTCCATTTACCAGGATTACGACTTCTTTTCCTCCCAATCGATATGTTAGTTGGGTTTGTACTGTTGCAATCCGATGAATCCGAGGAAAACAATAAACGTCTGTAGTAATTATTTCTTTAAAAACAAAGTGGAAGTAATATTGAAAAGACTAAGAAGTACACAGTAACATTTAGAGTGCGTGATCACTTCTATACTAACTACCATTTGTATTATGCTTCTCACTGTCACCATTTTTATTTAATTAATATTGTATGACTTTTGTGTATTCGAACATCTTCAGCTGCACTAAAAACAAATAATTGTCTATGCTCAGCTAGAACAGATCCAGCGTTTCCAAAACGGTTTACATTGGGGTATGGAGTTAATCAAATGGCTTCTGAAATAAATTGCTGTGTTAATATTGCTTCAATTATCATTTAACTCGTGTAAATCTTTATTAATAGTAGTTGGTAAATGTAAAGTTGCAAACCTTTCAAAATTTATTTTCAATTAAATTTTTCAATTGATTAATAATTAACATGGTGATAATTAAAGCCATCTACTAGTGGTTCTAAAATACAGTCCTTTATTATTTTGTAATTGTTAACGTAATCGCCAGCTGGACTTGTGCTAAATTCTTCTTTAATTGCGCCACTAAAGTCCTTAATTGCAACAGGTGATTTTACACTTAAATGCGAATTCCTCTCATATTGTTTAATTTTTCCAAAAACTAATGATGAGGTTTTCTAAAATATATATTTTTAAGCAATTAACAAAAATAAAAACAACAATTCATTAACAAGTTTCCTTAAATTCTAAGAAAATGTAAAAAATGACATTAATTCAGCGCCACAAATTTTTTTTTTTTTTTTTTTTGAATACCGAATTTACGTTGTTGCAGCTGGTTTGTTTTGATTTTTGCAAGAGGACTTTTTTGCATATGCTTTGCTTTACTTTCGTATGCTATCACCGGTCACTGGAGTCCATGCAGCCAGCTTAAATGTTCCACTCAATGACTTCTGTTACTGCGAAGTTCTAAGTAGACGCAGGAAAAAGTAACTTGGAACCTATTTCCTCCATAATCTAACAGAGCTAGAAAGCAACAAGATTAGCAACAAGCTGGAGCTCCTTCTATGTCTTGTCACAAGGAAAAAGAAAATTAAGTTGTAGAGATCCCCGCGGTAACACAACGGGCCTCTCTATGCGTAAGTGTGCTAGCTTTTAAGCCAGCGCCCGCTTCAACCTAACCTCTTCTGTATGATCTCAATAATTTAAATGACCATTTTCTTATAGGCTTCAATTTTCAATCAAGCCATTCTTAAAATCGAAGGCGATAAAGTTTCCGCAATTGAAATGACTTAGACTTTACATGAGTTGACAACAAGAGTGGATGCAAAATACTTATTCCCAGCCGCTCTACAAGAACTCGGTGATATAAACAAAACGAACGGTGACGATTTAATAGATAAAGAAGGAGTGATGCAAAAGCTACACCCTTTTAACAAACGTGTATTGATTATATTGGACAGTGGAAAGTACAATTTGAAGATGAACTCATTTCGATTGGGCCACACTTGCAACTGTACCAAATTGAAAATGTGAACACATGGAACTATCTTTATGGTTGAAAAGAATTGGTTGAAATCTGGAGAAATCAATGTAGAATTATTTGATGAGTTTGGTTACGCATTGAAATTAATAACCACAGAGAAAATAACCGATTGGAAAAAAACCACATTCAACTAAACCACATCAACGCTGCTCAGTGATTTATTTCGCACTTTTTGGCATAAATTCAATTTTTTTATTGTTTATAATTTTAAATTTGACCTGAGTTCTGCTTTTACAATACCCTAGTTAGAATAAAAATTAATTTATTTTGAAATTACCGCCAAAATGGATTTCTCTACA
>JBAMAX010003498.1:0-46053 GCA_037043745.1 Chymomyza amoena
ATACCCATGTCACTTCTTGATGTGTACTGCAGGCTTCCGTAAGCAAATGTTGATCCTTAATAAATAGCGGCTACAGTTGGGACAGCCAATCAGTTTTTCAGACTGGAACATACCTTCTCCTCGATTGACACAGAACAGCGCTTGTCCAGCTGGTCAGCATTCATTTTTAGGAGCTCTTTACTCTAGCTTACCTCCACAAATGCTTGCTAGTACAGCGCACAGCGAGTTCCATCAAATTTTTGCAGCTATTATAGAAATATTCCAACTTACACATAATATGCAGTAGTTGGTAGATTTTCCAAATTGTTCTCGTGCACTTCTAGGTAGAATATCTTTGTTAACCTCGTCCAGAGCTATCTCATTCTCGGGGGATTTCCGCAAAAACGGGTACACGTCTCGTATTAATGGACTTAAATGGGTATGCCAATTTGTTTGTACAAAATACTAAATACGGCAACATTTTTAATATTAAAGAAACTCATGCTGGTACAAAATGTTAACTTAATTTGTTTTTGTACCAATTAACGTAACTGACTTTACCGGAAGGTCACAATTACATTTGTACTAAACAATGCAACTAGTTCCTTTAAGAAATGTAAAGAGTTGTCAACACTATTAAATTGAGTAACTTTTATGTTGTCCCTTTGGTCCTTGTTACTGTTCTCAATTGTTGTGCGTTTTGTTCGCCAATGCATAGGCCACTTAAGTTGCCAAGTTGTAGGGTTTTGGCTTGGTAACTCAAATGGAAAATTCCAATAAATTCTAATGGGCTAGTTGCATAAAGTCCGCTGCGGACGGAGAACGGAGAATAGTCGGCCAAAGCACATAAGTTTCGATGCCGTAAAGCATCTTAACTGAATTGATGCAGCACGCAAGAACTTTGTTTTCATTTCATGATAGCACCAAAATTATTTTAATAAAATTGTGATTTTATATTAAGTTATTATTATGCTATGTATACTCATTCATACTTTAATATTTCTATCAAGCCTCTTGCCTCAAACCAATGCAGTAAGATTGTCCTTGACTATTCCTCCGACACTTTTACCAGTGCCACGGATCCAGCTTAGTTACAAATAACATTGTTTGCTATAAAAAAAAGCAAAATATATTCGTGAGTTTTTAAACAAATTTATTGTCATTAAACAACAGTAAAATAGAGTGAGGATATTTTTGAAATCGTGGCTGTTATGGATTTGCTTTTGGTGCAATGTCGTCTTTGGGTATGTTGAAAAGGGAAACACCTCTCATGCGAGTGTTTAACGATGCAAGATTATTCCAAACATTTTGCAATGTATCGTATTCCTCGACACTTGTAATGGCATTATTAGAGTTATAACCGCCGGCTACAACAATACGATGAGCAAACACAGCACAGCCATGTCCATATCGGCTCTCTGCCAGCGAGCAAACCGTTGTCCATTTATCAATAGCTGGATTGTAACACTCAACAGAGTTCAAAACTCCGTTCTTGTTCTTACCGCCTACTGCATAAAGAAGCCCATTTGCTTGTGCCACTCCACAATGTGCACGAGCTTCGTTCATGGGCGATAAGCAACTCCACTCATTTGTGCATGGATCATATTTTTCCACGCAGTTCAAATACTGACGTCCATTATATCCACCAATAACATACAAGGAATCATTAAGAACTGCCACACCGACATCATATCTTGCGGTGGGCATGGGTGTCACACTGTTCCAAGTATCTGTTTCAGGATTCCAGCGCTCTACTGTATTCAAAGGAAAAACATTCGAACCGCCTACCACATAGAGTAGTCCCTTAACCACTGCCACGCCCACACCACATCTTGATACACTCATTGATTGGAGTGGGGTCAATGTCACGCTCTTTAAATCTAAGCTCGAAATGGTTTGTGAGCAACCAAGTTGTGAGTAATCAAGTCCACCAATCAATATCAGCTTATTCTCAATAATAGCCACGCCACATAATTCACGTGTACATAGTTCCTTTACAAGCATCCATTGCTTGGGGCAGTAGCTCTCAATTGCAAGATCTTTGCCATTCCACCCAATTGCCAGCAAGTAATATTTGCTTTCCGTTGTCTTCCTCTTGGCAATTGCTAACAGACGCTCGGGTATGGCATGACACTTATATGCTTCGAGAAGTAGATTCTGGCAATCATTGGCAATGCACACGCTCTCCACATGACTGTCAATAAAAGAAGGCTTCAGTAGGGGCAGCCTTACATTAGTCATCAGTTTTGCTATGTGCCGTTTGCGCGCGGGCTCATCATGTTGCACCCAAGACAATAGGCTCTTAAACACAATCTCCTCTGATGACACTTGAAGATTATCACTGCACAGCAGCTTGCCTAGCTGATCAGCATCCAGTTGCAGGAACTCCTGACTCTGACACACATCCGCAAAATGCTGGCTGGTATAGTCCACTGCGAGTTCCATCAAAGTGTTGCAGTTGTGCTGCTCTGCAATGAAGCTTATGCCAAGACAGTTCGATGGATTCAGTTTAAGTGCCATATAATTACTGCAGGCCGCGACTGCAGCATCCATTTGCCATCTATGGGTAGTGGCTAGCAGCATTTCAACATTGTCGTCCTGCACTTCAAGTTGTCCCGTATAGCAGTAGTTCACCAAAACTCTTAGCACATCGTTGGTAACTTCACCCAGAGTTACCTCCATGTCATTGGATTCCCGCATTGGGTTGGCAAACATGGCCGAAAAAAATGCACTACTAGCAGACAACATCAAACGATGGGCCGGCACACGTTTTCCATCCATGCCCGAAATGAGCACCACATCGCACAATTGCTCTTTGTCCAGATGCAATTTTAGTTGTTTTAAAACTATGTCGGCATAGTTTGAATTTGCTGGCTTTTTCTCTGACATTGCGTATTTAATATGTATTTTGTTGAACTGATTGGCAATTTATGTGATCTACAAAATTTGTAATTATGGTGTGACCATATGATACTAAACATTTAGTAGCAAACTAACTTTCAACTAAATACCTAAAGAGTTAGTATTCATCGTAACTGTTATCGTTTGTAAATAAAGCATGTTATGCATTACGATTCCGACTAAATGTATTGGAATCGAAATGAAAGGTTTTTTGAAAAATTATTGAAATTCAAGGCTATATGCCACATTCAGGCATGTTCCCGATTTCGCTTGAAGAGGAACATTTCTTTCTTAGCAGCATTTGAAATGATCACGCAATATACTCTGCCGCTTGTTTTAAAACTTCAAAAATTTATTTTTGCAAATACAAAAAAAGTGGCTTATTGTTGTTTGTTTAAAAAGTGCGCCAAATTGTCTGCTGACCAACAGGCCACCTATCGATAAGTTAACTTTGTAGAGTTGCCACAAATTTCGAACAACTAAATAATTAATTTTTTCTTTTTGCCAACATCTTTCAAAGAGACAAAGATTTTATACAATTTAGTTTATATACATATTTTAAATCAACCATTAGAAAATTATCTTCGATTTGCCTTTTATAGATAAATTTTGTAATGAAAATATTTCATTTATATTTCGATTCATTCGAATTGAAAATTAGATTTGGCGCTTTTCAAGGCGGCGCGGCTTGAACGTGTCTAAGCTACCCACCTAATGCCATTCTTATCAGTCAGAATTCAATAAATAATGGTCTACGATATAAATGCATAACAAAACAATAAAATGTTTATCGACAGAGCGTTAAGCTAATTTTAATATTGGAGTACATTTTAAAATGAGCACATACACATGGATTTTGTGCTTGATAAGCGTTGTTGTAGTAAGCGCCAAAAGTGAGGACGCGGGAGATTTAGTCATATCGCCCACAATAGGTTTGCTCTATCCTCGTGAATCGGAGACTAGGGATGTGCGCAGCTTGGATGGATTTTGGCGTTTCCTCAAGTGCAATGCCAGTGATGCAGAGCAGGGCACACGCGAGCAATGGTACGAGCGGGGTCTGAATAATATCGGCTATGATACTATAGCAATGCCCGTGCCTGCGTCCTATAACGATGTTACCGTGGATGCAGTTTTACATGATCATGTAGGCACTGTGTGGTATGAACGCCACTTCTTTGTGCCCGCTTTCTGGCAAAGTCAACGCACATGGTTGCGTTTTGGTAGTGTGCACTATAATGCCACTGTTTGGATTAATGGCAAGCTGGCAATGAGTCATAGCATAGGCCATTTGCCTTTCGAAGCGAACATTACCAAATATGTTAAATTCGGTGAAGAGAATCGACTGACGGTTGCATGTGATAATCGTTTGAACAATCGAACTATACCACAAGGCAATGTAACCCAATTGCCCAGCGACCACGGTCAGGTCTATGTGCAGACATACACCTTTGATTTCTTCAATTATGCCGGCATACATCGTTCCGTACACTTGTACACCACGCCACTGCATCACATCAGGGATATATCAATTGATACCTCGGTTACGGAAAAAGGTGTGGGTCGCATTGACTACGCCATAATCCTAAGCAATACTGCAAACGCATTCAACAGTTTTTTAACGTTGCAATTGAGTGACCAAGGCGGCAAGATCGTAGCGAAACAGACAAATAAATTTGTCTATAATGGCACGCTTTTAGTTCCAAATATCAAGCCCTGGTGGCCTTATCTAATGCACGATCTTCCTGGTTATATGTACAATCTTAAATTTTCATTGTATCATAAAGATAACTCAATACTGCAGGATGTATATCGCCTTCCTGTGGGTATAAGAAATCTTAGCTGGAATAATGAAAATTTGCTGGTGAATCAGCAGCCGGTTTACTTACGCGGCCTTGGCAAGCACGAGGATTCCGATGTAGGTGCTTACTGACATATTTTGTTGCCATTAAACTTTGTGTCTTTTGACAGATACGCGGCAAGGGCTTGGATCTGGCGTTAATAACGCGAGACTTTAGCCTGCTTAAATGGATAGGTGCCAATGCTTATCGTACCTCTCATTATCCCTATTCCGAGGAATCCATGCAATTTGCTGATGAACATGGTATTATGATCATTGATGAGTGCCCAAGTGTGAATACTGATAAATTTGAGCAGCAGTTGCTACAAAATCATATGTCAGCGCTAGAACAGCTCATACATCGGGATCACAATCATGCCAGTGTAATTGCCTGGTCTATAGCAAATGAACCACGAACTGCAACAAACGCTTCCAAAAATTATTTTCAGTAAGCACGCATTTGCATTGCATTTGGGAAATGTATACATAAGTATTTTTTTTTTCGCAGTAAGCTGGTCAACTATACACGCAGCATAGCCCATGGACGACCACTGACTGCGGCCATTAATGTGGAATCTAGCAAGGATAAGCTGGCACAATTCTTAGATATTGTCGGCTTCAATCGTTATAATGGATGGTATCAAAATATTGGACATCTGGATATGATAACGAATACAGTCTACCATGAAGCGCTGGGTTGGCATAATCTGTACAATAAGCCTGTTATTATGTTTGAATACGGCGCAGACACTATGGAGGGCTATCATGCAGTAAGAGTATAAAAGTGCTAACTAAATTTTTTTTTTAAGAAGTGTGTTACTATTCGATAGGTTCCCAGCTTTATGTGGTCTGAGGATTATCAGCGTGAACTCTTATCGAAACATTTCCAAGCCTTTGATCAGTTGCGCAAACTACATTGGTTTATTGGCGAGTTTGTGTGGAACTTTGCGGACTTTAAAACCCCTCAAGGTGAGTCGAGATTGTTTTGTACAAATAATCGCAAAATTCTATAATAAAATATATACTATTACTTAGCTATCACACGCGTAGGCGGCAACAAAAAGGGCGTGTTCACGCGTAACCGTCAACCGAAGGCGGCGGCCAATTTATTGCGCCAACGTTACCATGCGCTTGCTTTTCAGCTTAATAATGTCACTCTGCCCGTAGACCTTTTTAACTATATTATAGATTGGTCTCAATAGATAAATTTACTTAATACATTCAAGAATTTATATTATGTGCACAATTTCAATTCAGCGCACTCCGACTCGCTCATAGGTTCGACAACTTTTAAGCAGGCGTTGGCAAATTCTACAAATAGTGGCTCCTGCATGGCTGCTGTCATGGTTAGTTGAGGATTGTGTGCAACATCAATTTGTCGTAGCAGCGTGCGCAAGTGTGGATTATAAAGCAGTTGCAGCAAATGTTCCGAGTTAGCTAAAGACAATCAATTAGATGACGTACAATTAGTCAATTAAAATATTACTTACCTAGTTGCTGTAGCTGCGCTAGCGGCACAGTATCCTCCGTCTTAAAAGGCGCATAAATTGTGGGTTCATCCTCTGCCGCTGTCGCATTACAGCCAGATCGCGTTTGTTGCGTGCACAGCGTCTTAGCCAGCTCTACGCATATTGTGGAATCCTTGTGTGTTTTGTAACAACCTAATGAGCAGCTTTAAAGAGTGTTTAATAAAATGCTTAAATTGTGTGATGCGAATAAAATTACTTACTATGCTGCAGCACATTGGCTGCATTTATATTTATTCGTAAACTGCTCACAACTTATGCACGCTGCCATGGCCTTAAAATCAAAACAAATCGGAGTATGTGCACTGCAGCTGTTTAATGTTTCAAGCCGGCATTATATTTTGCGGCGTCAATAAGTTTTTGACGGCGGTACAAAAAAATGAAATTAACCACAAAATGGATGCAGAAAAATAAGAACAAACGGAGTATCATAGCAAATTTCATATTTAATGCAGACTAAATTTATTAAATGCCAGCATATGTTAAAAATAAAAGTGTATTTATTTAAATGCTACAACGATTAATATGTCAAAAATAATGTTTTTTGACTTATCGATGTTAAACTATCGATTGCAACTTGTGTGCAGCGGCCGTTGTTACACAAATTTGTATGTGTGTATTGGCAGACAAACGACGCCGAGCCCCAGTGGCCTAATGGATAAGGCATCGGCCTCCTAAGCCGGGGATTGTGGGTTCGAGTCCCATCTGGGGTAAACGTAAACAAATTTTTTTTTGTTTTTATTTTATTTTTTTTTTTACATTATTTAATATAAAGTAAATTATAATAAAATTGTGTTTTATCTAGAGATTTTGGCTTTGGTTGCCTATAGACGAAACAAAAATTTAAGATATTCTATTTTGCGGATCGTAAAACGAACGTTTACGATTTTCAAGCAAGTAAGAGTTGTTAATGTTTTAACATAATAAATTAAACTAAAATTTGAATGTTTTTAACAGTTATCCAAGAAAGTTTCTTTAACTTTTCTTCACTTTTCAATGCGAAATTTGATTAAGATATCTCAATAATAATTTTATCTAATCGTTCTATAGGCAGCCCTCTGATATAGTCAACCTATATTAATAAAATTTGGTTCACTGCTTGGTAACTTCAAAAAATTACCAAACAAACAAATTATTGGGTCCGCTATGGAATACCAAAATTTTGTAAATTAGTGTAATTAATTAAATCAATTTTAGAGCTTACCAAATGCAATCGATATTTATTTGAAATTATTTTTAGAGAGACATGCGACTGCCTGATTCATAATTTTTATGACCTAATTAAAAATAATTATTATTAATTTTTTAAGTTATTATTATTATTCAAATTATTGCAGTTTAAATTACTTGAATTTTTGAACCAATTCTATTTGATTTAACATGCAACAAAATAGTCGGATTCCATTCACATAAAATTGGTAGCAAAACAAATCCGAATATTTTATCCGTTTTCGGTTTCTGCAGCAGTTTTGAATAACTAGTTTTGGAAGGTATAACACCATATTAATTATAATCCATGTACATATATGTATAGAGTCTCCGGACAAAAGACTTAAAATAATAGTGTGGAAAAATTACAGAATATATCGATTGGCCTCTCGAGGTTTTTTGCGTTCTACATGTTTATCCAGATAGAATTAACGATGGACATACATGGCTCTGTTGTTGTAGTACTAAGTACCCAAGTAAACATATGGACCAATTTCTAAGATGTCGATAATCGTCTAATCGCGGGAAGCTATTTAGGGCACTTACATAAGACTATTCGATAATAAATCGTTGAATTTTTTCAATTAAGCCGCCAACTTGAATTAAATGCTCACAGTTTAAAATCAACAGCAAATTAACAGCAATATATGGGAAAAAAATAAATCTTAATGATTTTTTGTTGTATTATTTTAAAAGTGGACTCTATGAAGGAAAGCGAAAAAAAAATATGGACAAAAACAACAGCAATCAAATGACGGTCGGCGTGTCCACAAATTGCAAACACATCCTGCACGAAATGTACTCGCTATCACAACAACAACAACAACAACAACAAATAAAACGAGGAACCAGCAACTACGAGTTCGAGTACAAAAAATACAAAATTTGGATCAGCTGCGGCAATACGCGGCAGTGGAATACACTGCAAAGATATTCCTTAAAAGAAGTAAATTTCGATGGCGGCTTTTATAAGGCAAACGATTGGAGGGATGTGGGATTTTCGAAAATTTGGCTTCGGATCCGAAAACCTCACTCTTGGATCAGCAACAGGATTGTGGTAAGCTTTGTATACATACCTAAAAAAAAAAGTAACTATCTTTGATATATGTATCTTTTGAATCAGGATATTAAAAAAAAATATTGGAAGGTAGGTTAGGTTAGGTTATGGCGGCAGTTGGGACGACAGTCCCAAGAACAGGGTCGCTGTTATACCGCTAAGGTGGACCATTCACCGCTCTTTCCCACTCAGACAGCCTGAATAAACCTTAAGATGCATTTTGGACTCTGTTCGGAAAGCTGAGATAAATCATCAAGAAAGTGTAACTAGGAAACGGAATCTTTTCCTGCCCAACAAAGGGCAGTGACAGAAAAAGTGCTCCACTGTCTCCAGCTCGTCCTCATCGCCACAGCTTCTACAGAAGTCATGGTGGGGAGCATTCAGCATGGATGCATGATTCCCCACCAGGCAGTAGCACGGATGACAGCTGAGCTCTGGACTCTATTCAGCAAAGTTTCGGCCAGGTTTGCAGCGAGATCCTGCACGTGTTCGATGTCCGATTCCACGTTTGATTTGCACAAAGAGCGAAGTAATTCTTAGGTTGCAGCTGGTCGTGGGTATACCCAGGCCCATCTTGTCCTGAAGGTGGATGCTGCTAGTTCCTTGTCTAGCCAGTTCATCCGCAATACAGTTGCCCTCGCTGTCCCTATGTCCTGGGATTCATATGACGTGAACTGAAAACTGCTCAGTCATCATCACCAGGGACAAGCTGCAGTTATTCATCGACTTCATGCACGAAGTCATCGAGGCTAGGGACTTAATGGCCACCTGGCTGTCCGATTAGATACAGATGTTCTTATTCCGTACTTGTAGGTTTCTTATTGTTCTCTGCCTGAAAGATACTGCAGTGATCCAGGAGTCGGAAAGCAGTTCTGACGTTGAGTTTCTCAACATAGACGTCTTCGCCTACACGGTCGAGCCAGCTGGGCCTGATCCTATACTCTACTCCTCCCTGGTTGGAAAATGGGTTTTGGATTTGGTTATGAAGTGTTCCAGCTGTATGCAGTAGTCCGTTCTCTCGGGAATAAGTGGGTTTCCCTTAAGAATTTTTGCGTAACCAAAATCATGGTCATTCCATTTTTTCGCACTTTGTCCAGAGGCAGGAGGCTTCTTATAGCATCTAGTGATTCGTTTGGGGTGGAGCGTAGAGCTCCGCTAATCTTACTCAACTTTTTAAGGTTGGTTCGCTTGTCTAAGGTTGGCCACCAGATCGAGACTTCATACATCAGTATATATATATCACTGACAATGGCAGTGTATACCCAGTGAACTATGTTTGGAGACATGCCCCATTTAAGTCCAATGGCTTTGCGCGGTAGAAAAACAAATAATTTTCAATTTTTAGACAATTTTAGGTCTAATACGCTTTCAACTCAGCTACACTGGTACATCGAAATTCCTTTTTCTTTTAGATTATCTACGACATAAGGTATATGATGCGATTTTAATGGCATCAATCGAAAGTTTTTTTAATTTCCACATTTTATCCATAAATTTCAACTTTTGCATATCCTAACTTCTATAATCCTCAATATACAGGCAATCAAAATTTGATTAGATTAACTTCTTCTAACTTTGGTTGGCTATGTTACAAACATTTGCATAAGCTTAATATACTCCTTAGCTTAAAGTACGGGGTATAAACTTTGCATACCAACAGGGGCAACAAATGACTCCAATGACTGACTGACTGGACGGTAGACTGAGGCTGTTCATATTTTGAAACCAGCTCAACTCACACTAGCCATAATTTCCATGCATTTTTTTTGGCGCTTTTTCTTTTGTTTTGTTTGTAGCAATTGGATTTTCACAAAAAAAATAAACAAGAAAAAACAAAGAGCTGTTAACGTTACCCCTAAAATGATACCCAAACTTCAAAAAAATAAAACCAGCGAAATAAAGGAAAACCAACAACAAACATTGGTTGAGGTGTTGCTGCAAGAACTCTGACTACCCCTTGGTACAGTCTCTCTGGCCGCTTCCGCAGTTCGTGCAACACAAGCGCGATAATTGCCAGCGTTATCCGCTTGGGCTGCCAGTCAAAAGAGGCAGCAACGAGTTTTCCAGGCAGTGGAAAAGCCTTCGTGTGACTCGCCTACTTTTGATTTACAACATTCGTGCAACAACAACGAAAACAACAATAACGACAGTTTCGTTGCATCAAAAACGATACAAAAAAAAATCAAATCGGGGACCTGAAAGAAGTCAGGTATGCAAACAACAAGAAATGCTGGCTAAACGGCCTGAACAAAAAATTCTTTACGTTCAAATTTGACGTAACCGACTTGCATATACTCGTAAGATGTTCCTATAGCAGCTATGCTAAGAGAAAAAGAACGCTCCTAAGCTGAAAAGCATTGTGAGCGAAAAACACTGGGAACGACTACAGTTAAGTAGGCTCGCCGCGTAAAACTCATCAATTTGCACTTATCGAAGCCCCTGTCTTCCCAGACCTTTCTAAAAGATGGACTTTAAAGAAGCGTTAATTAATTAAATAAGAAGAATTCATTTTTATCGTCGGCTCTGCTAATTTCAGTTAAATTTGAGATAAATGACTGTACTTCATTTGTAGGCGTGATTCAAATCACAGTTTCTATCAGGAGGTAGTAACGCTACCAGGATTAAAATGGAAAAATAATTTACATCCTTAGTAGTGTTCAACATAGCACACTTGGTCTCTGACATATCGTGTATACCGTGAATTCCACTGTAACTTGCTTTCTAGGAATTCCTTCAGAGACGTTGTCAATGGGCCTTAAACGTCTTCTTCGCTTCTGTATCGGTTTTTCTTTGGGTTCGTCAGATCTGGACTGAAATGAGGGTATACCGTGATTATCGTGCGCGTATGATTGCTGGGACTCGCTTTCTAGGAGTCCCTTCACAGATGTGAACTTCGTTTGCGTTGCTCTTACGGTTTTTTTTTAGGTCCTGCTTGAGCCGATTAAACAGAAAGAAGTCCAGCGGCACCAGATGTGGACTGAATCGAGGGGAAATCGTGATTCCCATGGAACTCGCTCTTCGGGATGCCCTTCAGAGGTGCCGTCACGGTGCCTTGAACGTTTTCTACGGAGCTTTCTCGCTTGTTCTTCAGATCTCTCTTTAGCTGAAGAAAGAGGAAGTAGTTCAGCACCAAGAGATCACGACTGAAATGCAACATGACTTTGCCTCAAACTTCCTCACCATTTTCACATGACCAGATGGTATTTCGATCAGATGGTATTCGTCGCTGTTACCCTGGTTTTGTTTTAGAATATTAATTTGGTCATAGAAATGTAATTTCTTTCGTTTGTCCATAAAGCATACTGAACTGGTAGATAAGCTTGCAAGAACCGAGCAGCAACACCACTATTTGGTCCTGAACCACACTGTGGGATTGGTAACCACGTGGTACGGGAAATAGAGGAGAATGAAAAACGACTGCTTGACTGGGCGCAGATACCAGGGCTTAAACACTCAAAAACCCTTCTCTTCAACTACAACCGTAAGATGTTCAAAGCCATGATACCGCACGGGAAGAACACCGTGAGAATCATGACGGGCCTTCTGACGGGACATTGCAGGCTCCGCAGCCACTTAAACAAAATTGGCATAGTGGATAGTGGATTATGTCGCTTCTGTTGCATAGAGGAAGAAAGGAATAGAGGAATAGAGGACCGGCAATCGCCGGTAAAAGAAACAAGCTCCTGGGCATGGAGACCGTTGTTGCTATAAGTCCAAACCAAATACTGCAATATAGCAGGCCTTCGGACATTTGGGAGAGCTCTAAGCCATGAAGGGGGTACAATAGATCCTCCAGGGTCCCATTACATTTATACACCCAATAATAATAATAATACTAAACCCGTATACGAAAACTCTGTTAAATCCAAATAATACTTTAATTTTTGTTCCAGCTCAAACTTTTTGTTGACTGCACTTACAGGTGATGCAAAAAGTTAAAGATCACTTCGAAAGCACTACGCACTACCACTTCCAGGTCGTTTCAACCGTTACGTTCTCGCTCAAATATTCATTCCCATCACTTTTTAATCTTATCCTAAATAATAGTTCTGGGAATTTGTTTTCTTGGTGATGCTTGCTACTTCCTGCATCATACATTTGCACAAACTTAATGTACTCGTTTACTTATCGTCTAGCAGGGTATAAAAATAAGAAAAAAAGAAGAAGCATACAAATTCGGCACACGCTAGCGCCTTTTGCTTTTTGTGTCGTGTAGAGCGCCCCATATGGCCCCTTGGGCCGCATGCATGCAAAAAAGTTGCATCGGCACGAAAACTGCCTACAAGGTGTCGTTCGTTAGTAGTTTTCAGCATTTTCCAAGCTGTTTTTCTTAACAACAGCAGCAGCAAACGATATAAATAGATAGCGGCACTTTTGTGCTGTCGACTTTTTCAGCTGTAACTGTTGTTTTTTATATTTTCTCTGTCTTTCTTTGTCCATATGCTATTGTTACCGTTTGATTGTGTGGCAATGGGCGGCACGGCAGCGCCATCTGTTGTGGGCGTTTGAAGCAATCAGCCCAGGAAGATTGACTGACAGATCATGCAAATACAAAATACAATCATATACAATGTACAATGCTAAGTTATTAAATTACCATTATCTGAATTACTTTAACTTTTATGGGTATCGATTACGGGCAGGGGACTTGAAGCAGGGCTGCTAATGTTAGAGAGTTTTCGTGGCATGTTTATGTTTATCGATGTATTGAACTAATAATCATTTTTAAATTATGCAAGTTTATTATGAACCATCCATCCATTTTTTGCCGGTTCAGTTGGGAACCATTACCATAATATTTTTTTGGTATATGCATCTAGGCCATAGACATTAACATTTTGGCGTGACGTTATGTTTGTTGGACAAAACCACACAAAAAAAAGCTAAATTTCTTAGAACTATTTACCAAAAAATAACACAAAATAGGTTTATCGATTTAAGGATATAGAAAAGTTCTAAGAAATCAGAAGCGTGCACTGACTTGGATTACAAAATCAGAAATGTTTACGAGTTTTAAGTAAAAAAAATAAAATATTTGGATTCGTATTACGGAGCATTGCTAAATAATTTAAATTTAAAGAACATTTTAATTTTTTTAAGTTATTTTATCGTCGCTTTTTTTTCCCACAACCAAGAAAAGTCCTGAAGTTAAACAAACTTTTTAAATTTATTGTCAATAATGTGCACACTACATACACATTAATAAATGTACAACCAAGGAAATTAGAACCAGTTCTATATTCTTTGGTACAACTTAAGCTCTTCCGGGTCACTCAGCTGTCTCTGGTAATGAGGCGGCGTACGAGTGCGCCAGGAACGGCTCAACGTTATCAGCTAACATTGTGGTTACGGACATAGAAAGACCATTACAGGACGGCGTATCGCAAATCTGGCGAGAAGAGAATGGGACATGGTGTCCGGTTGTCGCATCTTCCGGTCACTCTGGCCGAGGTATGATTCAAAGGACAAGGATGGTGGTAGGCGTTGTAACGAGACACTGTACCATAGGCAATATGGCTAAGAGGTTGTACGTTCCCCATCACGATTTCTGCCGCAGCTGCAGAGATGAAAAAGAGACGCAAAGCAACCAACACCTGCTATGCGACTGCCCGCGCTTCTTAAAAGACAAGCGACAGCATTCTGTGAGGATCTGGCTAGTCTAACCTATGTGCCCATGCGGATCTGGCTGCTTTCGTCGAATCCTCACAATGGTTCTGCAACGTCAAAGACTTAGGGATGTACAGTTTTTGATCCTCCTCCACTATCCCTTCCTTTTTTTCAATTCCTTTCATCATCTTCTTTTAATAAGGCAACACAATGAACCTCATGTCTTTGTGTGATCTTAGTCACACTCTGAGCTGCCTATACAACCTAACCTATCCTATCTTAGACCACGTTGTTAATATTTAAAACTATTTTTGGAAAATTTTAATTTGATTGCTAAATAAGTTAACTAACTAAACAAGTTTCGTTTGATTTCGGTGCAATCAAAAAATATCCTTGAGAAGCACAACTTAAAGAAATACTTCTTGAGGCACTGCCTATAAGGGGTGTCCCGCTCAAAGTTCAAACATGAGCGAAGCTGAGTCTATGACTTAATCGACAATTTGATGACTTATTAAAACCGTACTGACTAGCCTCAATGTATCAACGTAACAAACGAATAAAATTTTTACTATTTTTAAAATTTTAAACTTACCATCTTTTTTTTGGAATCATCTTTCAAGAAATTATAAATAATTGAATCAAACAGGATAATTTAATTTTGCATAAATTGATTAAGATTAAAAATAACGTATTTTCAGCACTTGAAAAAAAATTTTAAAAAAAATTTCAGCCGGTTTCCGGTTTATATACTGAATTTTAGTAGCTTTAACATAAAAGCAAAATTGGGAAAACAAAGTTATTATATTTTAAATTATTTATGTACATATATCAAAAGAAAAAGACAGACAAAATTAACTAATACGGCGGGATCAATTTGGCCATTGAACCGTGTGGACAAATAAGAAAAAGAATTGGATGTAAATGTGTAAACTAAACAGAGACAAATTATTACTATATTTATGTAGAATTTGCATTCCAAGCACCGTTAGTGTGAAAAGGAATAGACAAAAAGGCAAAAACAACAATGCGCGAGTAGCTCTCTTTACGCTCTTTTCACTGTTGTGTTGTTGCTGTTATAGTTTATATTTGACTTTGAGTGTTGCTTGTAGGTCAGTGCGTGAGTGTCAATTGCTGAGCGCGGACATTTTTTATTAACTAACTCAACGTGATCGGTCGCGTTATGTACAAACGAGTGAGGCTTGGATAAGTAAATAGTGCGTGCTTATTACATTGTGTGTAAAATATTAAAGCAATTAGTGTTGGTGATATACGTTTATATACGAAAAGCAATGTGTAGTTGCAATTTTTTTCGCGCATTAAATCCTAATTAAAACGCAGCAAGCTTTAAAAGAAAAAGTTTGGTTCAGTTCTTTGCTAAAAGTTCTTTAGTGATTTGCGTAAAAGTGTGGCTCAAGTGAAATCCTAGCTATGGTGCGGTTCTTAGCTAAAGCGTGGTTTATGTATAAAAAGGATTTAACCTTTGCGCATTGCGACATAATTTGGTTCGGTTTCTGGCTAAAGGTTCGTCAGTGATTTGCGTAAAAGTGTGGCTCAAGTGAAATTCTAGCTATGGTGCGGTTCTTAGCTAGCTCGTTGTTTTTGTACGTAAAATAATATATATAAAAGTTTATCGATAAGTTTGTTGTGCATAACAAACAGCGCGCAAAGGTCAGTTTCAGTTCTTACTTTTGGTAGCATTTTCCAAAAAATAAATTTTCCCTTGCATAACCTTTCCAAATATGATTTCAATTGCGATGCTTTTAATTTTCAAATATTTCGTCTACATAAATATAGTAATAATTTGTCTCTGTTTAGTTTACACATTTACATCCAATTCTTTTTCTTATTTGTCCACACGGATCAACGGCCAAATTGATCCCGCCGTATTAGTTAATTTTGTCTGTCTTTTTCTTTTGATATACATACATACATAAATCATCCAAATTATAATAATTTTGTTTTCCCAATTTTGCTTTTATGTTAAAGCTACTAAAATTCAGTATAGAAACCGGAAACCGGCTGAAATTTTTTTTACATTTTTTTTCAAGTGCTGAAAATACGTTTTTTAATCTCAATCAATTTATGCAAAATTAAATTATCATGTTTGATTCAATTATTTCTAATTTCTTGAAAGATGATTCCAAAAAAATGATGGTAAGTTTAAAATTTTAAAAATAGTACATATATAAAAATTTTATTCGTTTGTTACATTGATACATTGAGGCTAGTCAGTACGGTTTGAATAAGTCATCAAATTGTCGTTTAAGTCATAGACTCAGTTTCGCTCATGTTTGAACTTTGAGCGGGACACCCCTTGTAGGCAGCGCCTCAAGAAGTATTTCTTTAAGTTGTGCTTCTCAAGGATATTTTTTGATTGCACCGAAATCAAACGAAACTTGCTTAGTTAGTTAACTTATTTAGCAATCAAATTAAAATTTTCCAAAAATAGTTTTAAATATTAACAACGTGGTCTAAGATAGGATAGGTTAGGTTGTATAGGCAGCTTAGATACTGATTGAGATCACCCAGAGACCATGAGGTCCATTCTGTTGCCTAATTAAAAGAAGATAATGAAAGGAATTGAAGAAAGGGAGGGATAGTGGAGGAGGATCATAAACTGTACATCCCTAAGTCTCTGACGTTGCAGAACCATTTTGAGGATTCGACAAAAGCAGCCAGATCCGCATGGGCACATAGGCTAGACTAGCCAGATCCTCACAGAATGCTTTGCCTTAAACTGGGTTCGCTTCTAAAAAGCGCCGGGCAGTCGCATAGCGCGTGTTAGTTGCTCTCTGTCTGTTCCTCATCTCTGCAGCTGCGGCAAAAATCGTGTTGGGGAGCGTACAACCTCTTAGCCATATTGCCTATGGTACAGTGTCTCGTTACAACGCCTACCACCATCCTTGTTCTGATCTTATGGAAACGCAGGAGTTCAGATGTTCGCTTTGAATCATACCTCTGCCAGAGTGACCGGAAGATGCGACAACCGGACACCATGTCCCATTCTCTTTCCGCCATATTTGCGATACGCCGTCCTGTAATGGTCTTTCTATGTCCGTAACCACAAGGTTAGCTGATAGCGTTGAGCCGTTCCTGGCGCACTCGTACGCCGCCTCATTACCAGGGACACCTGAGTGACCCGGAACTCGGTCTTAAAGTTTCTATCATTTAATTTAATGAGCTTAATGGATATTTAGATGGGTTGCTGATAAAGTTTAAGACTAATTGACTGTTATAAAACCTTTGGATTCGCTTGCTACTGCTTTTGTTCTAGAATATACATATTATAAAAAAGGGTGTATCAAAAGTGGTTTAACTACTATTAACGATCTTGCTGAAAAAATTGCTTTAAAGCAGTCTATGAGGCTACCGATAAAATAAGGATTATGGATAAACTGGACTTTACTACTACGTATTTGTTTTGGCCATTTTTTCGGAAACTACAGTAAAACAATTTTTGATTGATTCAGATATTATATAAATTATCTTAAATAAAGATTACTCCTGATAGTTTAGCTTTGTATATGTTTACACAAAAAGCTTATTTATCGTGATTGAAAATTTTTTAAAGTTACTGTCTTTGAATTTCATAATGCCGCCTAAAAATTTTTAGTTTTATGAGAAATTTTTTTAAATTTAGCCAAAATGCGTTTAAATTAAAAACAGCTTTATCCGCATAATTACTTTTTAACTATAATTGGGGGCAACTTCTACTTCGCAAAATTTGTTTGGCCACCACAAATTCTTTTTTTTTTTAACTTTAATTTAAAACCTAAGTAAAGCTCCTAGCTAGCATACTTTGGGAGCAGGGTGCGATAAAACCTAGTTCGAAAAATAGCTTAATATGCTGAAAATGTTTTTTGATTTAATTCAAATTCGATACCTTATCTATCTATCTATCTAAAAGTCATTCAGTATTGGATGAACTTAAAGGCATTTTTTCATGTAGATACATTCTCACAAAAAATAGAGATTTACACACAAGTCGATTCGAAATCCATGGCGAATAATTTATAACGCAATCACGTGCCACATTCGCTTTACATGCCACACAAAAAAGACGCTCCCAACAAAACACATACACGCAGAGTGGATACTAAAAGTATATAAGTGTGTATAAAAGAGTATATGTACATATATATGTATATGCATGTAGTGACTAAATAATTTGGAAATGATTTACAATATTGCCAAAAGAACATAAAATAACGGGCGCAAAAGGCTTGAGGCGACGCGCATAAATCTAACACCATGACGAAAAGATGCACTGCAGTTGGCGTCCGGTCGGGTTGTCTGCCGGTCTGGTGCTTCAACAGAATTTTTAGCCTAAATTACAGGCTGTACAAAGAAATGATGCATGACCAGGCGAACAGGGGTGTCCTTTGCCACTAGCCATAGCTGGGGGTTTTTGGAGAGCTTTGATGCGTAAAAGCTCGAAACAAATTTGCGCATTTTATAAAACATTAAAAAAAAATAGTGTTGTAAATGTTTTACATACGACTAAGAGATGCGCTGGAATAGAATTTTGCAGTGGATACGTAACTATCTCTAAATATACGAATCTGGGTTTTATAAAAGTTTTGATAACATTTAATAGGTTGCGATATTCTTAATCGAGAACAAATTGTTGTACTATTACCATTTGTTGTATAGATCTTTTTCAATTCCCTTTTTTTTAATTATAATCTATATATATAAAAATTAACGTACGTTTATGATCGCATAACTCTGAAACGGCTGGACGAATTTGCCTAATTTTTTTTGTTTTGTTTGTTATAGTGTGGAGAAGGTTTATAGCAGAAGAAGTTTTAAGTAATTTGTAAGGAGGGGGCTGCCACCCCTAACATTTTTTAAAATTTTTTCGACTAATTTTGTTTTGTGTGGCATTGTGTACATAGTCAGATTAACTAATGTTAATGCTTTACGTGTTACGGGTGTTCTCATGAACGCATTGAAGAATTTCAAATATGATTTTTGCGTGTGTTAGAAATTGTCAATACGGAGGTTTTAAGCCAATTGCGATGTGATTGTGTGTATTGGTTCTTGAGATATACGCATTTTTGTGAATATCGTGAATATAGCATAGTAGAAAATTGTTCAACACCGGGTATTGTAGCATAATCGCAAAAGGGTTAAAATATAGTTTCTGTGGGGCATGAATTTATTGGAGATGCGAGCTCTCTTAAGAATAATTAAGCTCATCCATACGGCTTTTTAGAGAGCCATGAAATTGTCTAGATAAGCTAACTAGCGAATCTTACGATGTTTATACACTTTAAGATTATTCAAAAAGTTTGGGCAGGACAACGTCTGCCGGGCTCACTAGTAATATAATATAATATATTTTAAGCAAATTTTTGTTCAAAAATAATTTTTGTTTTGTTAAATATATCCGTCATTTACTATTTTATTTATAAAATTTAGTTAATATTTTTTACATTTTTTCGCTTATCTACATATCAAGTGAAGCAAAAATTTTTTTTGTTGCAAATGGATATGTATATTCATTTCCGGAATCAAAACCTACAAAACATCGTGAATTAAGTCTAGTATATCCTTAAGCTTTTTACCTGCTATTTAATATATCATATCGACATTTTTAAATAAGAGCACTACAAAAGTTTTTTTAAATAAAACAAAAACGGTTTTCGATATCAATGAAATTCTTTATTCCTGTGAAAGTACATTCGGGCCATTATGTATGGAACTCGATTTATTTTGCATGGCCACCACGGGCACGCTTGCAGAAGTCCAGACGCTGAACCCAATTTTCGACGTTTTTCAAGCATAAATCGGCCGATACTGCCGCAATTTCAATTGTCTCTGACTTGTTGGCATATACCATAGACTTGACGTAGCCCCACAGGATATAGTCTCGCGACGTCAAATCGCAGAACGGAGGCGGCCAATTGACTGGGCCATTTCGTGAGATAACACGTTCACCAACCTTGTGGCGCCCTCCTGTTGAAACCACATATTGTCCAAGTCCATATCATCCAATTCGGGCCAAAAATATTCGTTTATCATTGAGTGGTAGCGCTTCCCATTCACAGTAACGTGCCGGTCTTGTTCATCACGGAAGAAGTACGGCCCAATAACGCCGCCGGCCCATAAGCCGCACCAAACCGTAATTTTTTCGGTATGCAATGGTGACTCATGGAGTGCGTGTGGATTGCTGCCTGACCAATAACGCATATTTTGCTTATTGACGAAGCCATTCAGCCAGAAATGAGCGTCATCGCTGAAGATGATTTTTCGATGAATATCCGGATCATTTTCAATTTGTTGCTCAGCCCAATTCATCAACATACGACGCTTCTGGTGGTCAAGCGGCTTCAATTCTTGCGTCAATTTGATCTTGTAAGGATGTAGGCCAAGATCTTTTCGTAAAATTCGACACAACGATGTCACAGAGATGCCCAACGCTTGAGAACTTCGTATGAGAGACTGATTTGGGTCTTCCTCAATTGATGCGCTAGCTTCAGCAATATTATTGACACTACGGGCACTTTTTTGTCTCACTGGCACAGGAACATTTTGTACTGTGCCTGTGGAACCAAATTTTTCCACGGAATACTTTCGTATATGGAATACGTAATTCCTATTCCATCTCTAGTAGTTAAGTGAATTTACTTAAAAGTTATTGATTTTCAAATTTCTTGCAAATATTTAAAGGCTACGCAGCAACGAGAAACATGTTGAAATAAACACAATTTACAGAGCAGCTGATTTTACTGCTGGCGCCATCTAGGCGTCATTAGCTAAAGAGTTTTGTCAGTCTTAATCACGTTTTCTTAACGTGATTTTTAATGGAATTTTTTTTCTTACACATAATGCTGTGTCCGGCTTATCCTAATCCTGCAACTTATACTCATAGCGCATGAACTCTTTATTCGTAGTCCAACATTACAACTATGTAAAAGTGTTTATAGCCTGATATCCCGCAGCTAAT
This sequence comes from Chymomyza amoena, assembly GCA_037043745.1. NCBI lineage: Eukaryota > Metazoa > Arthropoda > Insecta > Diptera > Drosophilidae > Chymomyza > Chymomyza amoena. Next base: position 21,069 of record JBAMAX010003498.1, read on the forward strand.
TTGGTTAGAGGCGCACATATATTTTAGGCATGATAGTCTACTCTATACAAATAAAGTCACGCCATTTTGTTGCTGCTGTGATAATTGCAATGGCTAAAAAAGTCCTCTACTCATCATCATCATCATTATCAACATTATTATCTTCATTATCATCACATACATCATCATCTGCTGCAGTTATTTCAATTTGTTGCCGCTGCTGCAGCAGCTTCAGCTTTTGATAGATGGTCTTAGCTGTTGTCAAACAGTTCGCGCCTTGGCCATTTGTCTTTTACTTCGTTTTGGCCGTCTTTTTTTATGTTTCTTATTTTTTTTCAGTGCAACGTCATGGCCTTAATTAAAAAGCGTTGGGTACTGTTTTTTTTTTTTTTTTGAGTTTAGGTGGTGCGGTATATTTTGGTATTTCTAGTATTTATGACTTGGCACACGCAGTGCACTTGATTTACAGTTTATTGAGCTGGCTAAAGAGTTTTATACAAAACAAAGACCAAGATATTAGCCGCAATATGGAGCTCATCAATCATGGCATAGGTAAAAGCTATCGAAGCCTTTTGTGGTACCAACTTACTAGCAAACAATTTGGCAGCTGCTGCTCCTGTTGTTCTTGTTATTGTTGTTGTGTAGCGTCCTTTGGCTTTATGGCCATATTATGCTTAATAAAGTTTTTTATCTTTGCATCAGTTTATCTTGCTGCAAATAATAATGGCCAAGCCTTGTAGACGCACTGACTTTTATAGAGCCTCAGCATGTCTGAGTGTGATTTATGTGATTACTTCAATGCGGCGGCGTTGCGCCAAAAAAAAAAAGAAAACGAGAAGAAATGGGAAGCTTATATCAGAACATAAAGCCATTGAAATTGAATGCCAAAATAATAAACTTTTCAAGTATATAAATTTTGGCAGCTTTTCACATAAAATTTATAAACATCGACTAGCGCCACCTTGCGAAAACAGCTGCAAACATTTTGCGGTTATCAAAATTTGTCTGTCAACAAGAATGTGCAAACTTGAACACACCCAGATTGCATACATAAACACACACAGCTGCACATACTCGCACAAAATACCTTTGCAAATACAGTGCAACCAGAAATTATTCAAATAGCAAAGCTCTAAATAGACTAGACGTCTTTAAAAAAGCAATAGCTAAAATTAGCTAAAAAGCCGCGAAGGATTGTTCAATATATTAGTGAAAAAAAATGGCTCGGCAAGTGGCTAGAAAGTCCTTTAAGTGTGTCCTATCAATCAAACTCTCACTCGGAGGACCTTCTCTAACGTCGTTATCGTTGGGTCACGATAGTGCTGTACTTGAGCCACGCACACATGATTAGTTCGTGAAAAGTGACTGCTGACGAATCAAGGACGTCACAGCAGTTCCCTACTTGGGTTAGTTATGGCAGTTAGAAACCCCCTTTAGGTAGAACGAACTAACCATCTGGCTAGATATACAAACCGGGCGCCATCTCTAAAACGCTGTCGTTTTCCTTGCCAACGTAATAAAATACTTCGACCAAAGCCCAAGTCACGATCTTTGTGTAAAGAGAAGAAGCAGCGAACTTGCTTCAGAAAGATATAACGATGTACGCGGTGTGTTAAAAAAGTATCGCGAATTTTGAATTTTCGCGGGTTACTTATATTCGAATTGGTATCTCACTTATGCCGACAAGCTCGGCCATTTTGAATGTTCCCTTAATTGTTGACAGGTGCTTTGCTTGCACGTATTTTGGCTCGTCTTCGATTTTTATCTATTCAAAAAAATGGATCAAAGAACCAGTATCAAATTTTGTATGAAAAACGAAATTAAGTGCGCGGATGCATTCCGAATGTTGACTGTGGCATATGGAGAAGGTATCTTGGACCGAAGCAACGTTTATCGGTGGTACAAAATGTTCTCAGAAGGCTGAGAAGATGTGAACGACGAAGAGCGTGCCGGACGCCCGAGCACTTCAACAACAGACGAAAAAATTGATGAAGTGAAGAAAATGGTATTGGCCAATCGTCCAATCACCGTTAGAGAAGTTGCTGAGGACCTAGACATATCGAATTGGCTCGTGCCATTCGATTTTATCAATGATTTGGGCATGAGACGGGTCGCCGCGAAATTCGTACCAAAATTGCTCAATTTCGACCAAAAACAGCATCGCATAAAACATTGCTAATGAGATGTTGGACTCTGTCCGCGACGAAACAAATTTGCTCCAGAGGGTCATAACTGGTGACGAATCGTGGGTTTATGGTTATGACGTGGAAACCAAAGCTCAATCATCTCAATGGAAGCTGCCGCACGAACCAAGACCGAAAAAAGCGCGCCAAGTTCGGTCGAATGTGAAAGTTTTGTTTACAGTTTTCTTCGATTGCAGGGGCGTGGTGCATCATGAGTTCTTGCCACAGGGTAGAACGGTCAATAAGGAATATTACCTGCAAGTTATGCGCAATTTGCGCGAAGCAATCCGCCAAAAACGCCCGGATTTGTGGAAGAATAAAAATTGGCTTTTGCAGCACGATAACGTCCCTGCTCCCACATCGTTGCTTGTGCGCGACTTTTTGGCCAAAAACAACAAACTAATGATGCCGTAGCCACCGTATTCCCCAGATCTGGACCCCTGCGACTTTTTCTTGTTCCCTAAACTGAAGAGGCCCATGAAAGGACGACGCTACGCTGCGATTGACGAGATAAAGACGGCATCGAAGGAGGAGCTGAATAAGATAAAAAAAGATTTTTTGAAGTGCTTCGAAGATTGAAAAAACCGTTGGCGCAAGTGAATAATATCTCATGGGAATTACTTTGAAGGGGACAAAATAGATATTCATGAATAAATAAATAATTTTTTAAAAAACACAAAATTCGAGATACTTTTTGAACACACTTTTTGAATCTACCCAAAGACGGAAGAAGGCACAGGAGTGGGCGTGATCTCTGAAGAGCTAACGATATAGCACTCAGTTTGTATTTCGAACTGTTTCAGCTTTTTTCTGGACGAGCTATACTTACACACTATGGGAAGCGTAAAGAAACGATCTTTGCATAGGGGGAAGATGGAAGCAAGAAAGAATGAACTAATGATTTACCCAGACGACTCAAGACAGAAGAAGGTACAGGAATAAGCGTCTTGTCTAATGAACTTACAACGCAGCTTTCAATCCGTCTTCAGGCCGACATATATACTATGGAAAGCGCCAGGGCTGATAGACACCTAGGGCAAAAGCCTAAAGAACGTATCTTGTGGACAGCCAAGCTGCTTTAGGGACATTGTCATCGCACCATCCTCTGCTGGACCCTCTGTCGTACCGATAAACAAGCGAGCAGCAGTATGTGCCAGGAGAGAATCAGCGCTGGCAGCGGCTATTGCGATGATGGATATAAAAAGATCACTTCAAGATTTTAAACTTGAATTTATAAAGATGGTCACAACCAAGGCAGTATGAGAATGGAAAACAGCTTCTGGGGAGCAGGTACATACCAAAGGGAACGTCCTAGCGTGGAATAACGTCCAAACGGTTGCATTTACTTCATCATAATTACGGCGGTACCTGCAGAGTAAGGTGTGATTACCCATACGAAAAACCAAGCCGAATCTGACAAATCACTTGTTGAAAGGAGCTGTCAGGCAAATCTGTTCATAGCGGACATTGCTTTTGTTTTTTCAAATCCTCAAAATGGTCACGCAAAGATAGCGATTACGTCGCAATGAGTGCGTTTACCCAATTATGCCAAGCTCCCCCATTCTCGACCAATTTTCAATGATCTAGTCCAGAGCCGAGCAGACTAAATTACCTAATCTACATTATTTGATTTTCAAAATCCTCAGACCTAAGCTTGGTCTTTGTTAGGATGCGCTAGAGCCAAGTAGTTGGGTATCATCTTGTGTAGAGGATATTCTTAGTTAGGCAGTCTTCGAGGAAAAGTTTTTTTTTTGTTTACTAGGCATTATACTGGATTGCACACTCTCTATGCCTTACCCAGTCTAATTTGATTAATTTTTAAAATTTATACGGTGACTTAAATCTGTATTTTTATTACAATTCATCAAAGACAAGTTATTTTGGTATCACCTTGTGTGTAGAGGGTACTCCTAATTAGTTTGTTATTGTTATCCTAAAATAATGGACTCCTAGCCTAAACTAATTCTTTTTTAAAATTCAGAGGGTGACTCTTTGTCTTCAGAATTTAGAATTCGCCAAGGACATTGTTATTGTGTAACCATCTTCTGCAGAAGGTACTCTTTATAAGTCAGTCTTTCAGGTGAACTTTACAGGAGATGGTTGAAGCTTCTATTTTTTAGCAAGTTGAATTTTTTTTTATATTAAAAGCCAAATCGTTTTCGTTATGACAACTTTTGGGTTAGTATTAAAGCTCTAAGCGTTAAAATTGAAAAGCGTACGAATAATTTCTGGCTTCACTGTATCCATGATAAATATAAATATTTGTTGCCTAATTTGTAATTAACACTTAAATAACATACCAACACATTCATAGAGCAACACATAGATACTAAAACTTACATTGGCAACTGAAGCCATTAAATTTATCATTAAAATTTTAGCTAGCTAGACAGACAACAACAACAACAACAACAGCTGCTGCATTTGTTTTGCTAGCCAAAATTTTGAAACCAACATTTTAATTGGCTATAATAACAAATGGCTCACACGCACAAACACACATACAAAACACATACATACAAAACTAAACAAATTTATGCATTTCAAAACGCAGCTGTTAAAATTTTAAAAACAATTGCAGCAAATATTACTATGAACGGTAGTTTTAGTTCATAACGAATAAAATAAAAAAAAAATATATTTAATTTATTTTTGCAGCCAAGATTAAAGGAGGAGATTGCAGGAGATTAAAGTTTTTATTATTATTTCAAATTGTTGCTACGGGCTTAACAATTTTTAAGCAGAAAAACTAGTCGAGGAAAAAGTTAAGGTCTGTTGGTTACTATTCCTTAACATATTGGCGGTCTTTTTAGAAATACTTGATTTAATCCCTACAAACCGTTCTTAAAAAAAAAATTAGTTTCTATGTCTATCTAACATAGATAATTCGATTGAAAGAATTTGAAAATCTTTTTACAATATTTCGATATTTTATTTGGACTCTTTTGAAACGAATTTTTAACATGTTTTGAAACCGACTAATTTTTTTTAAGAGGCATTAAAACGAATGGGCAAAATAGTACATATATAATACTCTAGGTATTTATTAATTACAAAAAAAGAAAATTTTTTGAGCACGCAAAAACGAAAACGAAAAAATTGCCGTTTTCCTGTGTTTGGTCGATTATTTCACAAAAAAATAAAATAAAAAATGGCGAACGTAAAATTGAGCGCGGACGACTTTAAGATACACTTTTCTATTCTCAGCTTGTAAGCAAATGTCCGAATTGAATCTGTCACTAAATTAATTAAACTACCCAGAAGTTTATATTTAGGCAACAATATTGTTTTGACCGATACAATATATAGGAGCTATATGATATGGTCGTTATCGATCCCTTCATATGAATTTTTAATTTTTGTACACAGTGCTGTATAATACCAAGTGTATATTAAGATTATGCAATGCCGAAATTGTATGTCAACATATCTTTACAAAGAGACGTCGGAAACACACCAAAGTTATTGTATAAATATGATCAGTGTGATTTGAGAAGCCGATATGGTCGCTATGGGAGCTATCTGATCTAGTCAAACGATTTGAAAGCTTAGATCTCAGTAGAGTGGTAAGAGCTATAAGATACTCACGAACTGTCAAATTTGGTCCCATATTATCTTAACAAACAAACGAGGCACAACATATTTTATTAATTATTTGATATCGGGGATAAATTATATAGCTCCCATGGGGGTGTTTGAGATGACCTCGACAAAAAAAAGCGTTTTAGATGAATAATTCGTTTGTTTATGAAGATATCGTAACGAAATTTTGCATTCGAAAGTTTTTTATAGTTCCCAATCACTGTACCAAATTTGATCGAAATCGGTTGACTATATCATATAGCTCCCATAGGACCGATCGGCCAAAATAACTTTTTTAAAGAAAAGTTCGCTATATTTCGTTTTTTAATAAAGATATCGTAGCCAGATTTGGCGTTTGGAAATTTTTGAGACCACTTAAGCAATGTGCCAAATTTGAACAAAATCGGTTGACTATATCATATTGCACCCATAGGTCCGATCTTCCAAAAAATCGATTTTAACAAAATTTGTTGTGTTTCGTTTGTTTGTTAAGATATTGGGACCAAATTTGACATTCGTGAGTATTTTATAGTTCCTAAGCACTGTACCAAATTTAATCCAAATCGTTTGACTAGATCATATAGCTCCCATAGGACCAGATCGGTCCAGACAGACACGTTGGTATACAAAATTCGACTGTGTTTTATTCATCCGTGATCATATTTTAGGTAACTTTGGGATGTCATCCGAAGTCTCCTTCTATATGTTACATACATTTTCGGCTTGCACTGAAATCGGTTAATATACCCTATAGCTACCATACGGTACAGGGTATAAATACTAATAAAATTAAGTAACTTAAAAAACATTCTTCTATTCTCAGTCTTATAAAGCAAATATCGGAATTGCAAGTTAGTGGCATAATATCTAAAGTCGTCCGCACCGACTACCCATAGTTATACCCTGTACCGTATGGTCCAAGGGTATATTAAGTTTGTGCAAGCCGAAAATGTATGTAACATATAGAAGGAGACGTCGGAGACACCCCAAAGTTACCTAAAATATGATCAGGGTGAATAGAGAAGTCGATATACCCATGTTCGTCTGTCCGTCCGTGTGAACGCCTAGATCTCAGAGATGGTAAGAGCTAGAGTTACCAAACTTTCACATTAGATCCCATATTATTCCATAGGAGGCAAGTTTATTTTATTTTTTTGATATCGGGGATAAATTATATAGCTCCCATGGGGGTGTTTGAGACGACCTCGACAAAAAAAGCGTTTTAGATGAATAATTCGTTTGTTTATGAAGATATCGTAACGAAATTTGGCAATCGAAAGTTGTTTATAGTTCCCAATCACTGTACCAAATTTGATCAAAATCGGTTGACTATATCATATAGCTCCCATAGGACCGATCGGCCAAAATAACTTTTTTAAAGAAAAATTGGCTATATTTCGTTTTTCAATAAAGATATCGTAACCAGATTTGGCGTTTGGAAATTTTTTAGACCACTTAAGCAATGTGCCAAATTTGAACAAAATCGGTTGACTATATCATATTGCACCCATAGGTCCGATCTTCCAAAAAATCGATTTTTTAACAAAATTTGTTGTGTTTCGTTTGTTTGTTAAGATATTGGGACCAAATTTGACATTCGTGAGTATTTTATAGTTCCTAAGCACTGTACCAAATTTAATCCAAATCGTTTGACTAGATCATATAGCTCCCATAGGACCAATCGGTCCAAAAACACGTTTTTTATACAAAATTCGATGTGTTTTGTTTGTTTGTAAAGATAATTGAAATAAATTTGGAATTCATATCTTTTTTAAGGTATTTAAGCACTGTGTCAAATTTTATTGAAATCGGTTGACTATATCATATAGCTCCCATAGGAACGATCGGCCAAAAAAAAATTTTTGCCTAAAAATTCTTCTGTTTTTGGTTTTTTGTGAAGAAATCGGACTTTATTACAAGCTAGTGGTACAGGGTATCCTAAAGTCGTCCGCGCCCGACTTTACGTCCGCCATTTTTTTCTATAAATTTTTAAAAAAAATTCTATATAATTTTACTCATGAGTCGCAAAGTTTTATCGATTACGAAGAAAGTGAAAGCTTATCATAATCGGAGAAAAATTATAGAAATCGATTTTAATTTTGTTCAAATATAAAATTTTATTTTTTAATGTATCGTTTATCGTTAATTATGGGAGTAAAAAACTGAGTACTGGCAACAGAAGTATTTTAAATTAAAAACAAGTTAAAAAATAAAATGTACAACTTTTTTAGGATATTTGGAGCTAACATAGTTGAGTAACTTTTAACAAAACTATTTAATAATTCAATTTAATTAAAAAATTAATAATCTCTATGAATGTCTTCAAAAATAAAGACAAAAACTGACAAAATAGTCAGTCCGGGAAATTAATCTTAAAATATAATATATAAAGTAAATAATTTTTATAGGAGTATATTGGTAAGCCAATCTCTTTTTGGATTTTAAGAAAAATTACTAAATTTTAAAAATTCATATTAATAATATTACAAATTTGGAGTCCAGCAATTAGATTACTCAAAGGTAATACTTATGAAAGCCATTTGGAACTTAAAGGAATAATGACATCTTATTTTTTAAACTATCTGAAATTTGAAGCTGAAAATTCTGGCCGGAACTAAAAAGCTTTTGAATAATTAGTATAACATTTTGAATTTGTCAAATTAGCCTTTAATTTTGTTTACAACCTTATGTTTTTTCTTTTAGTTATTATATTTTGAATTTGGAAATGGGAGAAAAAATGTGGTATTGTCGAGGCGGAGCCCGACAGTGGAATACCCTGTACTAAGAACTTTCCAATTGGAATTAATTTTTTTTTGTCAAATTCGGCAAAACGATTACGGAGGTGGGGGGTCCGCATCGATAAAATTTGGATGTGTATTTGTTCATTAAAGCCACATGAATCAGCTTACCAAAAATTGTGATTCGTTGTCACTTGTAACCACAATTAGGTAGAGTCAAATATTGGAGCAGTTTGTATATTTTTGACTGTAGCTTTTGCTGTAGTTGTCCGATTTTGTTCCCTTTTGACATTGACATGATTCAACAAACTTCATCTTCTAAAGAAATATACGCACCAGCTGGTATAGTCTGATGTTTCTAGCTCCTCTAGTTTCCGAGATCTAGGCGTTCATTCGGACGGACGGACGGACATGGCTCAATCGCTACCCGAGGTTACGATAAGCATTTTGGTTGGGGTCTGCCGCGCCTCCTTCTATCTGTTACATACATTGCACAAATCTAGTACACCCTTTGTACTTTTAGGTACAGGGTACAAAAATTGTATTATAGAATTTTTCAAAGAAAAGTATTTTAATAAAAGCGTTTCATTTGATTCGATTCCTTGAACATTCTTTTTTCTCATGATTGAATGTTCATAAGTTAATATGACATGACGTCACTAAAACCGGCGGTCAATTTGATGATCCCTCATTTGGTTAAGAATTTCATACGATACCGTCCAAAAAATTATTACCTATAATGCGAAAGGTGTGCGCAAAGCTTGTGCGGCGCTGTAAAGGAAATTTTTGGCCTAGTACAGGGCTGCCACGTTGTCTCTTCCCGCCTACAGTTTAGAACTTCTTACTCTTTTCTAGGCTTAAGGAGGACCTCAAGGGAATCAGATATAGCTTTGTGAAGACAAGAACTCGTGCAGCATCCCTGAGGGGCATTCCAGAAAGCGAGCAGTGGAAGTCGCATTATATACGTTGCATCGGAGCAGAAGGGTGAAATGTAGAAATGTCGACATATTGGTCTTCTGGCACATAAACAAGCTCTTTGTTTTAACTATCTAGATCTAAACTATCGAGTGGTCGCACTATCGACTGTATCACACCAGTACTTTGGAGTTACGCATTTCAGATTTGTTTTCAAAAGTGAGGCCCATAAAGTTTCTGGAATTTAAAACATTGTTGTTGTTATTTTTGCCGCAGTCGCATAAAATAATTTTCCCAATTGGCCATAAGTAACCACCGCGTCCGTCTTTCTGTCTGTTAGTAGGTCTCCCTGTCCCTGTGGCTTCCAGTGTATTTGAGTGTGTTGCAAAGTACTTGTCGCAGCAGTTGCAAGTCATTCATTTGCTGCGTGCATTTATGCACTCATTCATTCATGAATGCATTTACAGGGCTAAAAAATAAAATTAAACTCCGGTTGAAAGCAAGCAAGCAACCGCAGCAAGTTTTCAATTTACACGCGGCCAAAAGTGTACCTTGAGTGTATATTTATACACTTCCTAGGACCAAGATCAAGGGTCTTCTAGTTTGAAATGCCCATAAAGGCAGCAGGCAGTAGCAAACATTGCACATTAGTTGCATACTCAAAAATGGGTGTTATGAACGCCCCAAAGTCAAAGTAATTCCGTCGAATTTGATCGATAATTTGAAAAATATAGATTTTTTTGGAAAAAACTGTTTATAGGGTATTACTTTGTCGGGCAGCTTCTCGACTTGTTCATGGGCATGGTCGCATTACTGTGGTTGGACTCCGCCGGACTCTGGCAATTTAACAGCATTTACAGTAACACGTGTAATTATTTCATGAGGATTTATCTGCAAAAAGGCGCAGGCCACAAGCTGCCACTGGTGCTGCACTTTGGTAAATGCGACAAAAATTCCAATTGAGGCGCGCCAAAGCCGCAGCACAAGTAAACAACAAAGAGCGGGCCATGCCACAAGTGACCAAGCACAGACGCCACTGGGCGGCCCTTGGCTATCAACAAGGTGCATGCAGCTCCTATATTCGCTATGACCTCGTCAAAATGTGGCATGCATAAAACACACGGAGCGCATCTTACGCTGCCGCACGTGCTGCAGCGGCCGGATTGGTCTGGCCACTTTTAATAACGTAGATTTTGTCGTTGCTTCTTCACTACTGTGATAAGCTGCCGCAAGGCTCTATTGGTGGTCACCCTGAACAGTGGCAGTCTGCACAGTGTGTTGCATATGCCACAAGTATGCACATACTATATACCAATGTTCCACAAATCCTTATGGTGGTCTGTTCAGTTGCAATATCCTAGAAAATTACAATTAAACTGCGAACTGTTCCTCATGGAATTTGTAACCAAGATTTACATCCACAGCTTGCTTATGATTAAAAAAAAATATTCTCTATTGAATGAAAATCAATTTTTAATATGGAAAAATCGTTGTTATAAGCTGAGGATTGGTTTTCCCAAAAATAAAATGTATTCAATTTTTTTGAATGGTTTAGAAAAAAAAGAGAAAATTTTGAAGATATAGATTGATAAGTTTTCATTCGTTTTAGCTCTTGTAGTCTATCTATGGACTTCCAGAAGTTGAAAACGACGTGTTTATATTCAATCCATAGGATCAATAAATAATAATAATTATTAAAATATTTTTTAAAAAAACGTAAAATTTATTAGGTCATATCTCACATATATGAATAATAATATAAATACATTTCTTAGTGTCCATAATACATGCATAAATGACTGCTATACTCGGTCCAGCACGAATTTCAAATACCCTATACTTTAAAACTGCATAACAAAGAATTAATGCCATCATTTAAATTGAAATCCGTGTCAAGTGTATTGTTGTTCTAGGATTGCTATAGCTGTTGCTATCCATATGAGGTTTTACCTGGAGTATTTTAAAGTAGGTTTGAGGTTATACTAAGATTGTGCACACGGTATGAGTTGTAGTTATCATAAGGTGTAAGTTTTACTTCGGCACGTTTACGAAAACGAACATAATCGGTACCACAATGACTTTTTTTTTTGGACGTTTTTATATATAGATATGACCAAACTACAAACAATTTTGGTATATCAAGTTGCTGGAATGTTGGACTCGAAACTTCTAAAGTCCAAGATTCGATTCTCAGCCCACTTAATTTTTTTTTTCGTTTACCTATATTTTTTGGTAAATTCAGCCGTGCTCCCGAAAACGAATAAATTTTGTTAGTTTTCGTTTTTGGGTGCTGCCAAATACGCATTTTTTGTTATCAATATCTATTCATATATTCTTTACTCTTCGCTATCACAGCTCAACATCTTTTGATTGAAATCAAACATGAATTATTGTTAAAAGATTGTATTTTTTTTATTGTTATAAAAACACTACTTTATACGATAAAAGAACCTTCGTAAAAAAGTTTTTTTTAGGGTAATTTTGGGTCGAGAAACACGAAAATACCAACTTCTTTTTTCGAGATAACACCGTTATCGACATATTTTCGAAAAACATACTTTTGGGGACTTGATTGAATTGAAATAAAATTTCCAAGTACATGAAAAAAGGTTGAAAATGTTTAAAAGAATTCGTGTTCAAAATTTTCTAAAAATAAGCGTGCTTAAAATGAAGAGCGCTGCAAATCGTTAGGAGATAAACTTTCGAAAATATTATTGTAGAATTCAAACCCAAATCAAAAAGATCGATCTAATAGTAGGCCCGTTTCACTTAACCTCAATCATGCGATCACAGATACCTTCATTCCTGCTTTAATAAGTAATTAAGAGCGAAGTCTTTAAATTGTTCCATTTTGTTCCACAAATTTGTTAACTTAAATCTGAGATTCTAGAAATATTATATAAATTAATTAGAAGCTTTAAGTTACTTAGCTTAGGTAGCTTCACAATTAATAAAAATTGAAGTGTAAAAATGATTTCTGGAACACTGTCCATATGCTACTATACAGCAGGAGTGATGAGCATGACGATGAGGACGCGGTTGTCGGTTGAGTTGATGAGGCTGTTCGAGCTTGGCTTCAAGTGCGCCCAGTCGTGCGACAACTAACAAGGCACAGATACATTTTGTTCTTTTGATAGCAAGCTGGCGCCATCTGTTGTGGTTTATTTGCGTTAAAATGATTGGATGCACGTCATATCTACCTTTACACATGAAGCTTGGGGCAAGCTCGTAATTCTTTAACACCGTAGTGGACTGGTGGCTGCGATAGACCCAGAGGGAGAGTGTCACTTGCCCAGTTGTTGTTGTTGTTGTGGCTAGGCTTTTCAAGTACTTTATAGCCTTGTCGTGGTTGAGATGAGTGAACGTGTGTGGCTGTTGCATATTTTAATATGCAAAGCCATGAGGCAGTTGCAACAACAAAAACAACAACAATAGTAGCAACAAATATAACAACAACATGGTAACGATAGGCAGCCGTTGCAAGTTGCGAAGCTGCTCTTGGGATAATGAAAGTAAGGAGACACATTGTTCAGCTCTGTTACTTGCATGTGACGTCACTAGATTGAAATTTTCAAGAGAAAAGTGTGCGGCCATCTTAAACACGCCATTTTGAAAGTAGAAAAACTTAATAAGATATTTTCAACTACTTGCATATTCTAAAAAATAATTTAAAATTTTAAAGTTAATTTATATTTATGTATTCTAATCTTCACCTTTTATTCTATTTTATTTACTAAAGATAAAAATTCAGAATTAATGTATTTGTATTCCTGAATTTACAATTCAGGAATTATTTAGAAACAAAGTTTATGACGACGGAATTGTGCAAAGATCTTCTGGTGCTAATGATGATGTTATTCTAGACTGACAAAAAGCATAACAAATTGAGCCAAGAAAATAAAATGAAATTTAGAAAAATTACTTACTTTGTAATTGTTATAACCGATATATATTTTAGTAGTGCATTTGAAGCCGGATAAGCTTATAATATGCAACTTAAAACTATATTTGAAATCAATAATGATTAGAAAAAATAACTGATATGTTCCCATTGTCTAATTAACTTAATACTTAAAAAATTCAAAACGCGATCAAAAATTTCGATCTTGTGACGTCATGCGTAGAACGCTACCTTTCTTTCTTCACTTCATGAATGCTACTGTTGTCTTATCAGTGCTGCATTGTTGCCATCCTTGTTTTTTGTTACTTATTCGTGCGTTAAAAAATACACTGTGAGAATTTATGTGTGTTAATGTTATTGAAGAAACAAAAAATTTAAAAAATAAATGTAAAAGGAATACATAATAAAAAACATATTTTATATACATATATTTTTTTTAATTTATTGTTTCATCGTTTGTTTTTTAATTACTATGTATAAAACTTTAAGGTAATTTAAATTTGTATAAATAATTTGTAAATATTTTAAACCTACTAAACTGGATTAAACTATTTTTGATTTAAAAAAAATAATATTGGGTGTATAAATAGAAAACCGCCGATTTTTCTAATGATTTCAGGCTTTATCGCAAAAGAAACTTGTAATATTCTTCAAAATAATTTGCATTGTTAGCCACAACTTTTTCCCATCTTTTTGGCAGCTTCTGAATTCCTCGTCGGAAAAATTGTTCTTCTTTTGACGCGATCCACGAATCGATCCAATTTTTGGCTTCTTCGAAAGAACGAAAGTGCTGTTCGGCCAGGTCATGCGTCATCAATCGGAATAAGTAAAAATCAGAAGGGACGATGTCAGGAGAGTACGGCAGTTGGGGTAGGATGTCCCATTTCAAAGTTTCCAGGTATGTTTTCACTACCTTGCAATCATGTGGCCGAGCGTTGTCATGTAGAATTATGAACTTATCGTGTTTTTCCGAGTATTGCGGGCGTTTTTCCTTCAACGCTCGACTCAGGCGTATTAGTTGGACTCCAGTAATAGTTTCGCCTGTATGCAAGAGTTAATAGTACACTATATAGAGTGTAGCCATGAATGTTTGGTTTCGCTGTTGAAGTTGTTGCATGGCCGGGAAGCCCTCATGACCGCTTCGGGTTGGCATAGTGTATCCACTTTTCATCGCCGGCCAGGATTCGATGCAAAAAACTCTTTCTGTTTTGCCGTTGGAGGAGTTGTTCACACGTGTAAAGGCGCCGTTCGATGTCCCTCGGCTTCAACTCGTACGGCAGCCAATGTCCCAGTTTCTGAATTATTCCTAAGCTTTTTAGGCGATGAGAAACGGCTCGCTGAGTCACGCTCAATAAATTTGCAAGTTCCTGTTGCATTCTACAACCATCTTCATACAGTAAAGTCTCTAATTCTGTATCTTTGAACTTTTTCACGGGTCCGGGTCGATCCTTTTAAGCTTTTGAAACCATTCCCGACACGTTCTTTCACTAATACAACTTTCATTATAAGTTTCTACAATCATTCGACGCGCTTGAGCTGCATTTTTTTTTTCGAATGAAATGCAAAAAGCAACACTTCCCGCAAATGAACCTTGTTCAGCTCCAATTTTCACATTTTCGCAAACGAGATTCTGTGGAGTTGTTGACCAATGCCTCAGCTGGCAATGTATCGATTCTGTTCCTACTTATCGATGCTGGCGCCACCTATGGGAAAACGGTGGTTTTCTAATTGTACACCCAATATTAACCTCAAAAATGATCGATAATTGCGCATTTGTAGAGAAGGTGCTATAAAGATGAATATTTTTCAATGATCGTTCGTCAATTCAGTTTGATATTTGAAACTGATAGCCCGTAATCAAATTATTAGACCGTTTCCAGGTGTGGTTTTAAAAAATTCTTGTACCTGTCGTTTTTTCTAAGGCCTTGCGCTTGCTTTGGATTTATATTCTCCAGCGACCATCCGATATAATATTTATCAATATAAGAATTGTCGGCCCGGGAGCCGTGTTGAGAGTATTAGGCTTAAAAAATGTTATTCAGATTGTCGAAATTGATAAAAGGACCCCTTTAAAAAATCATTTAACCAAATATTATTAGAAACTACACTTAAATGAATTATATAGCTAAATTAAAAAAATGTTTTTTGACATGACCGAGTTAAATA
This sequence comes from Chymomyza amoena, assembly GCA_037043745.1. NCBI lineage: Eukaryota > Metazoa > Arthropoda > Insecta > Diptera > Drosophilidae > Chymomyza > Chymomyza amoena. Next base: position 36,533 of record JBAMAX010003498.1, read on the forward strand.
CAATTTTTCACAGTGTATTACATCAGCTGAAAGGCCGTGTGTCCTTATGCAAAAACTTCCGTTTCGAAACTGCAAATCTAAGAGGACCAAGCAGCGCTCGGTCGTACATTGGCCAAAGTCCGTCTCTAACCCGGCCAACAACAAGTTGTGCATCTGTAACTGTCACCTGGCTGCCATTCTGCCACACATCTCACACACACAAGCACACACGCACACTCACAACCACAAGCTGCAACGTACTGCAGCGTGTCACCGAAAAAGCACAGCACAACAAACAAACAAAAAAAACAAAAACAATATACAACAACAACAAGTGGGCTGATAACAATTGAGATATTCCGAATGGGGGATACCCTTTACACTTGTCTCCTACTTCTTACAATATTTTTTATATAATTTTAACGCGCTAGTGTGACCAATTTTTTTTTAACGTACAATAAAAGTAAATTTTTCTGGAATTTATAATTAAAGTTGTTATTTATTTGCAGTTGAAGATATAAAAATGTATTGTACCGGGAAATAATTAAAATTTTTTATGCTTTAGAGTAATACTTTTTCTTAAAAAGTAACCCTTGATACCCTTTACACTTGTCTACTATTTCTTACAATATTTAATTGAATCTAACAGTTTTCACATAATTTTAACGCGCTAGTGTGACCAAAGTTTTAACTAAAACAAATCCATGAAGCATTAAACTTGAGACGGTGTTGCAAAAGAGCGCGCAAGTACGACTGAAACATATTCGATTAAATTATTCGATAAATTGCTCTAGCATATAATTATGAATATTTGTTTGAAGCTTATCAAAATTGCTCCACAATTTCTTATAGCTACCATACAGATATTGAACCTGCGCTATATCAGAAGGGCAAGAATATGTTGTTGCTACTCTGGTATTTATACTCTTCAGAGGCGGATCCAAAGGCAAACTTTGGGGGGGCAACTCAATATTTAAAAGTATCAATTCGTTATAATGCTTTATAGGAAAAAAATTCGTCGAATTTAGTAAAAAAAAATAAAGACGAAGAGAATTCGAAAAAAATTAGTAAGGTTTGTATGAAAATTTCCGAACTATACAAAATTTCGAGTTCGACGTGAATTTCATAGAAATCATTCGCATTTCGTAAAAATGTATGCCTTTTCTCATGTTTGAAATTTTTATTTTCTCGAAATTTTCTGAAGGGTTGAAAGAGTACTCTACCTAGTTTTGAATGGATGAGTATTTTTTTCTATTGATTATATCAAAATTATTACTCTATCGGCGAACACTATTTCATATGTTTTCGCGATATTCATTTAGAAGCATGGAGAATATAAGGATTTGACAAGGTCAAACGTCAAATTGTGTAGCTTGGGCATGAGAAGCATCAAGTGCCAAAATTTTATTGCAAACAGAGTAACGCCTATAGTCTATACTGAAGCCGATTTTGGTAGGGTATGATGGGGCTAATCCGACCTAGTACTTGGTTTTATATACATACACTTTGTTGTATCTTAGTGCTTTTCTTTTGTATGCCAAAACCAAGAGTTTTTCTTTGCGAAAACTTAATATACCCCTTAAGCCATTTGGTTTAAGTGTATAAAAATGAAGGGCTACGCTCGCATGCTTTTCATGCTGCCCCCTGGAGGATTTTCAATTTTACTGCATCATAAATTAAATTACCTCTTTCAATGTGCGAGCCGAGTGAGTGAAAGAGTGAGCAGTCCACATTTGCCAGGCCCATATTTTGGTTAGCCCTATTTTATTACCGCAAAAGAAACGCAACAAGAAACTGCTCCGCACAACAAGCAATAGCAACCCCCTGATCCCCTGACTTGTCCCAAAATGCCAAAGGTATGCGCAAAAATGCACAAACGGCAACAAAGGGTTAAAGGCATGACTAGCTAGCTAGCTGCCTGTTTGCCAGTCGGACTGTCTGTCTAACTATTTGGTTGGTTTGGCTGACTGCTTGGATGGGCAATGGCATCAATTCCCAAACTGCAGCAAAAATGTACAACAGCGGCCGCAATGCCAAGCCGAACAAACACGAAAAATGCAACATTACGTATACGCAGTGGTGCGCCTTCAAAAAAAAGTAAACCCCCCAGCTCAAAAAATAAAAAATATACCCAAAAAAGCATACAAATACAAGGCTCAAGCTGCCTAAAAACTGAACGCGATGGATTTTAATGAAATCAGTAATGTTGTCGGTTGTCGCAAAACATTTTGCTACAATTTTATGTTATTTTTTTTTATTGGGAATGAACCGATAAAGCTGTCACGCCAGTCACGAATTTGTAGAGACAACACGGCTTGACACTTGAAATAGTCTAGAAGTTTGCACATGGCAGACATTGACAAAATTTAATTCCGTACTAGAGTCAAATTTCAGAGCAGATATACTCAGTTAGGCCCACATTTCGAGAAAGCTTAGTTTAAAGTTATTTGTGCCGATATAAATATTTAAAAGCTTAATACAATCTTGACGAAATAAAGAATTTTTTTTAGTTTTTGGCGCTTTGATTTAGAAAAATAAGTTTTCACGAAAAAACAACAATTTAACAAATTTTTTGTATTTACTGCGAACCGATAATGCTGTCACGAATTTGTGTAGACAACACGTTTTGAGATTTGAGAAAGTCTAGAAGTTTGCACAGTGCAGATATTTAAAAAAATGTAATATAAAATCAAATTTCAGGACCTAACTCAGTTAGGCCCACCTTTGGAGAAAGTGTGCCAATTGGCTTACTAAAATCTTAAATAAAGAATTGTTTTTAATTCTACGCACTTACGTTTGGATAAATATATTTTGAGAAAATGCTGTCACGCCAGTCACTAATTTGTTTTTTTAGGATAGAATATACGGTTGCAGATTTGTAATTTGTTATGGATAAATTTGTGCAGTTTCGAATTCGAAAGTGTAGTCAAATTTAAGAACCTGAAGCATCATTAAAAGCTATTTGTGTTTATACGAATATTTAAATGGTTGAATCGAATTACGTAAAATTCACTTTGTAATTTTTCGTACTTACAAACTTTTTGGTATAATTTTTTTTTTATTGAAAATTTGCAAGTCGTCTCAGTTTATTCGAGAATACACGGTTTCCGAATTCTAAATGAATATCGATAAAGTTTAGTAGTTTGAACTATAGAAAATTTTTATAAGTTCCTAAATCTTGAGATAAGGCAGAAAATGACTTGCCAAACACTCTTCAAATTCACTTTTAATATGTTCAGAAGTAGAAAATAAAATTTTCACGGCATGTTTTTTCAAACTGGGGCCCTCCCTACTCGAACTAATTTTAATTTTAATCTTAAACCTTGGAAAAAATCCTTTGATTTTCAATACTCATTAAAATTCAAAAACGAATATCATAAATAATCGCAAAATGGTATTTTAAAAGCCAAAGCTCGAACGGGTAGCTGATCTGATTGAGTGCTGACTTTCAAACATAAGGTCGTCTGGGAACCAATTGTCTACTACCACTCTAGTCAAATTATTTTATTTAATATTTTTTTTTTATAATATATGCGTATTTTTTTAAAGAAAGTTATACATATACTAGTGGGTCCGGCAGACGTTGTCCTGCCTTAAACTTTTTGAATAATCTTTAAGTGTATAAACATCGTAAGATTCTCTAGTTAGCTTATCTAGACAATTATAAGATTTTTGTAAAAATTCTAAAAAGCCGTATGGACGAACTTAAGTATTCTTAAGAGAGCTCGCATCTCTAATAAATTCATGCCCCACAGAAACTACATTTCAACACCTTTGCGACTACGCTTCTGTCTGCACTTAATGTCCTATACCCTGTATTGAACAATTTTCTACCATGCTGTACGATATTCACAAAAATGCTTATATCTCATGAACCAATATACATAATCACATCGCAATAGGCATAAAACCTCTGTATTGACAACTTCTAATACACGCTAAAATCAAGTTTGAAATTCTTTAACGCGTTCATGAGAACACCCGTAACTCATAAAACATTAACATTAGTTAATCTGACAATGTACACAATGCCACACAAAAAAAAATAAATTAAAAAAATGTTTCGAAAAATTAAAAATAAAATTAAGGGTGGCAACCCTTTATCTCTTGGGGGTATGAAAAATAGATTCTGGCCGATTCTCAGACCTATCCAACAAGCACACAAAATTTCATGAGAATCGGTCTAGCCGTTTCGGAGAAGTATGTTCACTCAAAAACCAATATTCACAAAAATGCGTATATCTCACAAAACCATTCACACAAACATCATCACATCGCAATAGGTTTAAAACCTCCGTATTGACAACGTCTAACACACGCAAAAATCAGATTTGAAATTCATTGATTCGTTCATGAGAACACCCATAACACGTAAAACTTAAGTTTCTTCTTATATATAAAATTCTCGTGTCTAATATTGTGACTCCTGCATACTCCTCCGAAACGGCTGGACCGATTCTCATGTGCAGCCTGCTTTGATCACAAAAATTTAATTTGCTTTGCAAGTTTTTTCCCCGTATTTAAAGAATCACGAGTTTTTGATTTGCGCTCACGCAACCATCTCGAATTAGCCATTTTAGTCGTAAAAAATTTGCCACAAATAGGCTGAGACCCAGCTAGTATCTAAATGTTTGTGCCTCCTATGCAAACGTGGTGGCTTTGTTTGTTGTTGCTCTTGTAATTTCTTTGCCAGACCCAAACTTTACACAAGAGTCCATTAAATTTTTGTTACGCTTTGATTTGACCGAAAGACTAAAAAAAAAATGTAATTTTGTAGTCAGGACATATTGACAGTATTATACACTGTAGCAGTCTTAATTTTGTTTCCGAGAAGCAGAGGAACTAATTTTCCTTAAATGTTTGTATTAAAGTAATCGGCAAAATTCCTTTGTGGTTTTAGAAATAGTATATAGATAATATGTCGGATACTTTCTTCCCCTGCAGTAATATATGAAATTATGAAATCACGACTTAACTCATCAACAGTCAGACGAATACACTTCGCATCTAGAAGCTGCTTTACTTTTGTAATCCTTGAAGTTGTAGGGCGATGATCAGATGTTGCTTTTAGTGCTTAATCAATATTATTTTTTAAAGCCGTGTCTATGCCATAAGAAATAATCTGAGCTGTATGTGGCGAGAGAAATATTGAAATATTAATATACCCTTTTAGACTTAGGTTATAGTGTATAACAAGAAAAAATGGCAACAGAAATGCGGCTAATTTATGTAATTTGGCTAAGAGTAGCGCACATCCAACGCAATTGGCGCACATCCATAATGGCCAACTCCCGTATTGGCAGTGGTTTGTTGTTAACCGAGCCAATACGCATATCGCCTACTACTGATGAACCAAGTAACTGGAGTGCAGCTGCTGCAAGTGCGGAGCGGCTTGTCCATGGTGGCCATAATTAAAATTGTCTCGTTTACCTGGTGCAGTTTGTATGTATGTGTTGGCCATTTTGGGTTTTTGGTTTTGGATTTTGAGCATCTTTCTGTTAATTCCTTTTTTTTTTGTTTTTGTTGACTTTATTTTGGGTTTATTACCTTGCATTGCGGATATGTCCAAACACACACATGGCAATTTGTAATGCCCACTAGACAACTGAAATTTAATGGCCGCTACCATAAAGGATGGTTCCAAAAGCTTGGCAAAGCATTTTGTGGCCCATTGCGTTCTTTTACCATTTTTAGTTATTTTTTCCGGTTGATTTTAGTTTTTCGTTTTGATGAAATATGCTCGTATTTGTTTTGGGAGCACTCACTACAGGGAGCATCAGCGGGCTTTGAGCTTTTTGTACAAAAGGCTGGGTTAGCTGCTTTGAATATTAACTTTTTCCAAACCAATTCATACTTCTTTAAGTTGTCTTTGCTAAAAACAGTTGGGCTGATTACAGTTTAGACATTTTTGTGAAAATTATGGGATGTCGGAGTAACTTCGGAATTTTTGGTAAATAGAGTTCAAGAACAATATAAAGAAACTTGCGATTTTAGGTGGGATAATCGAGTGAAGGGAGTTGAATATACAATATAAATATTCAATATACAAAATTTCATGAGAATCGGTTCAGCCGTTTCGGAGGAGTATGCAGGAGTCACAATGTTAGACACGAGAATTTTATATATAAGAAGAAACTTTTGTTTTACGTGTTATGGGTGTTCTCATGAACGAGTCAATGAATTTCAAATCTGATCTGATCTGAGGTTGTCAATACGGAGGTTTTAAGCCTATTGCGATGTGTGAATTGGTTCGTGAGATATACGCATTTTTGTGAATATTGGTTTTTGTGTGAACATACTCCTCCAAAACGGCTAGACCGATTCTCATGAAATTGTGTGTGCATATTGGATAGGTCTGAGAATCGGCCAACATCTATTTTTCATACCCCTAAGTGATAAAATTTTTTTTTATTTATTTTTTTGTGTACATTGTCAGATTAACTAATGTTAATGTTTTATGCAATTTTTTGAATATCGTGAATATAGCATAATAGAAAATTGTTCAACACCAGGTATAGGACATTAAGTGCAGACAGAAGCGTAGTCGCAAAGGGGTTGAAATGTAGTTTCTGTGGGGCATGAATTTATTAGAGATGCGAGCTCTCTTAAGAATAATTAAGCTCATCCATACGTCTTTTTAGAGAGCCATGAAATTGTCTAGATAAGCTAACTAGCGAATCTTACGATGTTTATACACTTTAAGATTATTCAAAAAGTTCGGGCAGGACAACGTCTGCCGGCCCACTAGTATTAATATATATATCAAGTTGGGCAAAACATATATAAAAATATGGTCACAATGAAATTTATTGACAGCGTCAAAAAGCCTATCTTTTCACAAAAAATATCAATCAGTTTACGCAATGTATACAATAAAACAAGAAAAATCCAGCAATAACCATGCCGATATGTTCTTAAAACAACTAAAATTGCATCTGGACGATAAACTATTGTGCGATGTGGTGCTCATTTCGAACATGGATGGAAAACATGTGCCGGCCCATCGTTTGGTGTTGTCCGCCAACAGTAAATTCTTTTCGACCATGTTTACCATCTCAATGTGAGAATCCTACAACATTTAGGTAACTCTGGGCGAAGTTACCAACGATGTGCTAAGAGTTTTGGTGAACTACAACTATACGGGACAACTTGAAGTGCAGGACGACAATGTTGAAATGCTGCTAGCCACTGTCCATAGATGGCAAATGGATTCTTCAATCACGGCCTGCAGTAATTATATGGCGCTTAAACTGAATCCATCGAACTGTCTTGGCATAAGCTTCATTGCAGAGCAGCACAACTGCATCACTTTGATGGAACTCGCAGTGGACTATACCAGCCAGCATTTTATGGATGTGTGTCAGAGTCAGGAGTTCCTGCAACTGGATGCTGATCAGCTGGGTAAGCTGCTGTGCAGTGATGATCTTCAAGTGTCATCAAAGGAGATTGTGTTTAAGAGCCTATTGTCTTGGGTTGAACATGATGAGCCCGCGCGCAAACGGCACATAGCAAAACTGATGACTAATGTGAGGCTGCCCCTACTGAAGCCTTCCTTTATTGACGGTCATGCGGAGAGCGTGTGCATTGCCATTGGTGGACTTGAGCGACATGTTACTCACAAACCATGTCGAGCCTGGATTTAAAGAGCATGACATTGACCCTACTCCAACCAATGAATGTACCAAGATACGGTGTGGGAGTGGCAGTGCTAAAGGGGCTACTCTATGTAGTAGGCGGTCGTAAAGATTCACCATTGAATACAATAGAGCAATAGAATCCTGGAACAGATACTTGGATTGTGACAGCCATGCCCACCGCAAGATACCATGTCGCTGAGGCAGTTCTCAACCATTGCTTATATGCTATTGTTGGACAAAATGGTAATAGGTATTTAAACTGCGTGGAAAGGTATGATCCATACAGATGGAGAAGTTTATCGTCAATGAACAAAGCACGTGGATAATGCCGAGTGGCTCAAGCAAATTAACTCCTTTATGCAGTAGGCTGTAAGAACAAGAGAGGAGTTTTGAACTCTGTTGTTACAATCCGGCTATTGATAAATGGACAATGGCTTGCTCGCTGGCAGACAACCGATATGGACATGGCTGTGCTGTGTTTGCTCATCGTATTGTTGTAGCCGGCGGCTATAACTCTAATAATGCTATTGCAAGTGTCGAGGAATACGGTACATTGCAGAATGTTTGGAATAATCTTGCATCGTTGAACACTCGCATGAGCAGAGTTTCCCTTTTCAACATACCCAAAGATGCTGTTATACCAAAAGCAAATCCATAACCGCTACGATTTCAAGAATATTCTACCTCTTTTTTTTCACCAAAAGTTTCGATAAGAAATTAAATATTTGAGTATATCGACAACTTTGTTTAAAAACTTACTAATATATTGTTTTTGTTGATAGGTATAAATTTAATGCAAGGCTTCGGTCGTAAAGTAGGTAGGGACAGTCACATTGGAGAAATAAGTATTGATGGAAATATATGAAGGGACACTGTTTGTTTGCATATTGTAAATATTTTTCAACAAAATTGGGTATATGTATATGCCAAATGCAAGTTTGAAACTGCTCATTTATCTCATCATCATTAATATCATCCAAATGGCGTCGGCGACTAACTGATAACGGTCCGTGTGCTTCAATTGTTGCGTCATTTGAATATTGTTAGAGCGAAAATGCAGATCCACATGCAAAATTCGTCCTGATCCTAGCCAGACTAGGCACTGGCCTCAACTAAATTTTATTTTCACGGAACGCTAATTTTTATTCTACTCCTGTAACACTGTTCGGTTGTCAAACGGTTCGTGAATAAAATTTATTACTTTCGAAGTTGATATATGTCAAAGCGTATATTCGGAATTTTGAGTGCTTAAGAGAGATGGTCCACCCTATATTATACCAATATTTTTTATTTTTATACGATTTTATTAAGTTTGTGCAAGCCGAAAATGTATGTAACATATAGAAGGAGACGTCGGAGACACCCCAAAGTTACCTAAAATATGATCAGGGTGAATAGAGAAGTCGATATACCCATGTCCGTCCGTGTGAACGCCTAGATCTCAGGAGATAGGTAAGAGCTAGAGTTACCAAACTTTCACATTAGATCCCATATTATTCCATAGGAGGCAAGTTTATTTTATTTTTTTGATATCGGGGATAAATTATATAGCTCCCATGGGGGTGTTTGAGACGACCTCGACAAAAAAAAAACGTTTTAGATGAATAATTCATTTGTTTATGAAGATATCGTAACCAAATTTGGTATTCGGAAAGTTTTTATAGTTCCCAAACACTGTACCAAATTTGATCGAAATCGGTTGACTATATCATATAGCTCCTATAGGACCGATCGGCCAAAATAACTTTTTTTTAAAGAAAAATTCGCTATATTTCTTTTTTTAATAAAGATATCGTCACCAGATTTGGCGTTTGGAAATTTTTTAGACCACTTAAGCAATGTGCCAAATTTGAACAAAAATCGGTTGACTATATCATATAGCTCCCATAAGTCCGATCTTCCAAA